>JAUCBJ010001180.1:0-126803 GCA_032718475.1 Nemertoderma westbladi
TGTACGAAATTTTCGGTGCAGCAAAATTACGGCGTGGCACTTCAAATTTTCAAATTACTTTATTCGGAAAAAACACTAAAGTTTTGATTTCAAAAAATGGCTAACTTCTAAGTTACCTTCAGGCTTCTATATTACTTTCAATCGATTCAGCGGTCTGGAAAACCTATATAAATTCGTTAAAATTTCAATTTTGGTTTATTTTCCGAATCTCGTATTTTTCAAAATTTGAAGTGCCATGCCCTAATTTTGGTGCACCAAAAATGGCGAACCACTCAGTCTTCAGGCTTCTATATTACTTTCAATCGATTCAGCGGCCCAGAAAACCCATAAAAATGCGTTGAAATAAAAAAATTAGGGGCATTTTCTGAATATCTAATTTTTCAAAATTTGAAGTGCCACGCCCACTTCTTAGGTGCACGAAAAATAGCATCCACTTCAATTTTTGGAAGTGGAATATAATCACATTCGATTCAGCATCTTGAAGTCTTGAAAAACCTACTAAATCTAGCCAACACTGCCACGTTTTTAGAAAACGAAAAATTTTGTAATTTTGTCCTGGGACTACTTTTATTTTTCATCAAAATTATGAGTCCCTGCTTATGAAATTTTAACTTTTTAAGGTTTGGTAGTGTTCATCTATAGTTGTTTCACCAACAGCCCAAATTTTGTAGGATTTCATTGGACGACTACAAAAATATAGTGGGTGGGCCTAATCGCCCCCCCCCCCCCCAGTGGTGCTAATGGTCAAAACACCCCAGTGGTAAATAGGGTTAAGCCAGATATTACTTTAAAATTTTCCAGAATTTTAAAAACTGCTCTCAGTGTCGTTTCATCACCTTCCAAAAATAAATTTGTGTCATCAGCAAATTTAGATATTTTGTTTTCTGTAGCCCCTATTTTATTAATTCCCTTTACTTTACTTTCCTCCCTTATAACTACAGCGAGTATTTCAACTGAAATTAAAATAAATAAACACTCAGGGGGCAGCCCTGTCTAAATCCGCGACTGGCATATTAAAAGGCGCTGATAAATGGCCGTTGTTTTTAATATTCAGTTGGAATCTTGGATCATATAAAACATCGAACCAACGCAGAATAGATTGTGGAATATTCATTATAGTTAGTACTTTTTAAACAAACGACAATTCCACAGTATCGTATAATAAGATATAATAATATCCTCACTATCAAACGCCTTTTCAAAATCAGGCATTACTAAGTGGCCGCTATTATTATTTTCATCCAAATATTCCATTACATCTATCACCCTTCGTATGTTTTCCTCACTGAAACGTCCCATTAAAAATCCCGTCTGGTCTCCGTTTATTAATTTCAAAAGCTCAATTTATGATTCATTTCGGCATCGTTTAAAAAAGCTTCCCGCCTTCCGTTTAAATCGCTTAATTTCGTGTTTAAATCATTTTTTCGTCTGTTTTTTTCTTTTGACTTTATTATTGAGTATGAAATAGTTTCGGTTCTTATTAAAATTTTCATAAATTCCCAAATAAAATGGTCGTCTTTGCCTGTACATTGCCTTACATCTTCAGAAAACAAATTTTTAATTTTTAATATAAATTCTGAATCATGGAGCAGTTTATTGTTAAATTTCCAGGAAAAGTACAATTTCCTTTTAAAGGATTGCTGTTCCCACGCTTTGCGACCCCGGTTCTGTGAAAAAAGATTTATAGCCCCATTCCTTCAGCCAATCCTTTTTATTTTCTGCACTGCAGTGTGTTTATTGCAGAAAAACCACATCCTTTTTATTTTTTTTTTAATTTATTAAATATACAGTAGCTAATCTCTTTACGCGATCCTGCAAGCCTCTGCAATTGAGAGACACAATACTTAAATTAACCATTTCCCAAACTTTTTCATTTTCAAATGACGTGTTAGAATTACTATGCCAAGCGACACCGACTGGTATGCATCGCTGATTGGTTGAGGGGACATAATTTAACAACCAAAAATTGGGCATTACCGGTATTGAACTACATTTAGTACATACAACTTAGCATATATAGGGTCTGAGTATTGGTGGTAATTGAAATAGATTATATATATACATAATTATATAACTGACGCTGGAAATTCCTAAGTTTAAAACCAATAATATTTACATCGATTCGAGTTGTATTAACTGTTTTACGATTAGGGGCCATCCATAAATGACGTCACGTTTTTTAAAGACATTTTTGACCCCCCTCCTCCCCCTTTCGTCACAAATCGTCACGAATGGCTACCCTCCCCCCCCCCCCCCCCTATGTCACGTCACACTATATAAAATTAAATGATTACTCTTATATTATTAGAACAATAAATCTGGAATAAATTTGTCAACTATAAACTATAGATATAAACTAATATTACAAATTAGAGTAATACGAGTTTTTCAGACATGCTCCCATGGGCACGACGACAGGTGGTCTGTCATGCTTATAATGGCCATTGGTGGGACGTTAGCTACTGGGTGTGGGTTCGCAGGGGATCGGCCACCGCTTTGTAGGACATTGCTTTCGCCGTGAGGACCAGCCAGTGCATAATCTTGTACTTTGGCAGTCTCATGGAGCGAATAAGCATGGTGGACAGCCCATGACTTTCTTGAGACGCATCTTAAAGGACACTGGCCTTGAAGATGCGGATGATCTTATGTATTCTTAAAAATGCAGCTGCAATGCAGCATGCCGATCCTAGTAGTAGTCGCAGGGGATTGATAATCCAAACGGGTTTTGGAACTACCGCTACCATGAAGGGATGTAAGATTTTTAGTAAAACTTTAGATGCAAAGTAAAGATGGCATTCTTTACAAACACGCTATCTGAGTTTACCAATTATTGATGGGCAGTAGTGGTCGTAAGGTAAGATTTTAATGGTTATCATTGGAAGAGGTAATAGTTTAATATTAAACACGTTAATAGTATACACGTTTAATAGTATACAAGTATACACATTATGTATTTAATATATATACAGTAATTTTATCGGTAACTTATAATGTGACGTCACGATATTGCGGACACACCCCCACTCCCACCCCTCGTCACAAATCGTCACGAAATACCAAACCCCCTCCCCCCCCTGTCCAGCGTGACGTCAATTATGGATGGCCCCTTACCAGTGAGGGGTATTATATACATCAGAAAATCTATACTTACTATCATACTTAATAAGACTTACCTAAATACATATGAATAAAGAAAGAGACTATATGATATTTTCTATAGTCCGGTAGTTTATTTATGTTCTTTCAATTTCAGAACCGGTTACGTCCTTGTTTATATATTTAGTAATTGTTCATGCACTAGATTAAAATTATACACAAAAGATACATAACTTTCACCCATCAATTGTCATAATATATCATTCAAATATACCACCAACTCTAAAACATATATTTATTCCTGGTCCCATTACGAGACGTACGGGGACTAACTTTCGTTGGGCGAAATTGAGGTCGACGATTCGGTGCCATTGCCACGCCGCGTAGATGAGGGGTAATAGAGGATAAGAGGTTTCCCCCTTCCTCCATTGCTAAATAGACGAACGGGTAATATCGTTCACTTATAATTATATGCGCTTACCTAAGGTCTTCCGGATCCAACGCTTTCTTCTTAGCCACCAGGTCTTTCCGTATTTCCTGCAGATATGGTGGTACATCTCTGTTACTAGTAATCGTGTTGTTGGCTGGGTTTTTCTTTCCCAGAGATGAGATTTTTTGGAACCAGATATTAATTTCTGTTAGCTGCACGAACCGTACAATGACCGGCGCATTTCTCTGGGATGATAGCCGGCGACAGGCTGCCAACAGGGGTCGCTGTAGATTAATTGAGTCCGCTAAGGCGTCGATGCCTGCCTTGGTTCCAATTGGGTGGTGGCTTGGCTTTGTTCTAGTGCAAGCTTGGGGGAACCAATGAGACACCCCCGATGTTATATAGTGTCTGGTTAGAGATGTGTGCATTGTACTTGACACAATGAACCCGGCGTAGCATTATTGTGAATGTGCCATCCAGATATTTGATGTCCTCAGCAGTTCGAGCCCAGCATGGACTCCCATAGAGGAGTACTGGAACTACTGCTGCTCTAAATAATCGGACCTTAAGTTTCCGATTAATTCTATGTGACTTCTAAATCCTGGAAAGCCTATTCAAGGCTGCCCATGCCTTTCCCTTACGTATTCGAAGGTCCTCACCTGACTTCCGGATCCATGATCCCAGGTAACATAAGTCGTCCACATACTCAAGCATACCATCCTTTGAGCTTATGCTCATCCGGTCAGAGACTTGTTGAGGACTTTCAAAGTGAACTGTCAAAATTTTGAACTTTTTGGAGTTAATAAACAGACCAACACTAGAAGCAGTATGTTCTAATGAGCTGAGGAGCCGTTGGGCTCCCTCTAGTGATTCTGAGAGTGCTCCTAAGTCATCAGCAAAGTCTAGATCAGTTAGGTACTTGGCAGGATTTCCTCGACTGGAGCCAGTAGGTGGAGTTACCATCACCCCATCATCATTATAATGATCTAAGGACATGCGTAGAACATAGTCAACCACAATAATGAACAAGAATGGTGCAAGTGTGTCTCCCTGGAGGACGCCCCATAACACTTAAAATGGTTCTGTGTCACCATCAACAGTAGACACAAATGTTGTCGAACCATCGTATACTGATCTGATTGCTGCAATATTTTCATCAGGAATCCCATATAATGAAAGTATGCTGAACATATGACCGGGCTTACCGACCCACTCTTGATCAACTAAGTGATTAATATGCTATTGGCGCTGATCGGGCTGTAATAGTACCACATTACTGCCATAGTGGTAGCAGGATCGGGGATCCTGACCTGATCCAACTTTTAAAAGACAAATTCTCTCTCAGTACCTGCCTGTCATCAATCTTCTGTTCGCCTTTGGGCTTGGGTGCAGATTACATTTGGGTATGAAGCTGAGGAACTCTCCTAAAATGGGGTATGAAGCTGAGGAACTCTCCTAAAATGGGGTATGAATCTGAGGAACTCTCCTAAAATGGGGTATGAAGCTGAGGAACTCTCCTAAAATGGGGTATGAATCTGAGGAACTCTCCTAAAATGGGGTATGAAGCTGAGGAACTCTCCTAAAATGGGGTATGAAGCTGAGGAACTCTCCTAAAATGGGGTATGAATCTGAGGAACTCTCCTAAAATGGGGTATGAAGCTGAGGAACTCTCCTAAAATGGGGTATGAAGCTGAGGAACTCTCCTAAAATGGGGTATGAATCTGAGGAACTCTCCTAAAATGGGGTATGAAGCTGAGGAACTCTCCTAAAATGGGGTATGAAGCTGAGGAACTCTCCTAAAATGGGGTATGAATCTGAGGAACTCTCCTAAAATGGGGTATGAAGCTGAGGAACTCTCCTAAAATGGGGTATGAAGCTGAGGAACTCTCCTAAAATGGGGTATGAATCTGAGGAACTCTCCTAAAATGGGGTATGAAGCTGAGGAACTCTCCTAAAATGGGGTATGAAGCTGAGGAACTCTCCTAAAATGGGGTATGAAGCTGAGGAGCTCTCCTAAAATGGGGTATGAAGCTGAGGAACTCTCCTAAAATGGGGTATGAAGCTGAGGAACCTATTAGGTTGCTATTACCGGTTGCTAATAGTAACCGAACTCTTCCATCTTCTTTGATTCATTCGATTTTGTGATAGAATCGCTCAATTTTAATTTGTATCTCATAACTGAGTATCGTGCTGCGCGAAGGGCCTACGAATGAGTATATAACAGTATATTGTGTATAGATTTTATCCGTATGTTATGTATATGTGCTACGGACCGCCACTCTATTTAATATATCAAGGTTGACGTAAGGAATTCTAATTCTAATCAGTAATATTATATATGTCACTTAGTAATATATGCAGATGTGGGAAATTGTAACAGGTGTTTTTAAAATTTTCCATGGAATACGAAATAGCCAGGAAATTTAATTATGTGTTGCCTGCTCGAGATTCCACAACTGGTATGTATGTATACTGGCAGTGACACTGGATCAGCCATCATTTTGCGCGTTCGTTTTATATAATAAAAAATACATATTATTGCATAAAATATATATTTAGTATTTAGTATTTAATAGTATTTTAACGCAGAGTTGTTTGAAAAACTCAGGCCCGAAGTTAAAAACAATTGAATTTTTCCAAGCTACTTTCCATGTTTTAATATATTTTGATATCTTCGATTTATTTTTTTCGAAGCTGGTTTTCTCTTTGCAGCTGTTCGCAATGAGTAACGATATGTAACAATATGTACAAAGCTCCATTCAATGTCGTAGATCGATTTTTTGTACTATTCGAGCTATTTTTTTTCATCGTGATGATTTACAACAATTTAGTTTTTTTTCGTTTGACTCTTTGTAAGCAACTAGAAGCCGTATGGACTAGAAATTTGTGGGACATATAGAGTTTTTTTAAGATAAAACACCCAGGTGTCACTCTGAAATAACACTATTGGACAATTTCCTCTAAATTTAAGGAGAAGTAATATGCTCCAGACATTTTTATCATGGTTTCATAGTTTCAGCATGTACCCACAGATCTCCTTTAATAATTTACAAAAAATATTATGTCCATAGCTTCCTTAGAAAAAAGTCATCAACATGCCCAATTTAACCACGCCAGAGTCATCACCTTTTTATAACAATTCCCTATTTGAGAATAATGCAAAGTTAACATTTAATATAATTAAACGCTGTATTTACTTTATTTAATAGGTTGATGGAAACCAATGATATGTGTTGTAAAGTAATTATCCCTTTCACTGTATTCTTACAAACTGAATTTAATTTATTTACAAATACAACTGCAAGTTGGTGGTCCGTTTCTACCTGTAATGTATCTTAAGTATACATACCACCAGTTGTTGAATATAAACATTCCTTAAAACTCAGTTAAATATAATTAATTTGATTAGTTTTGAAGTATTTTGTAGCTATAAATTATTAAAAAGGGAGATATTTAATTACTATTCATTACCTTTAGATAACTAAATAATTATCGATGGAATTTCCGCTGAAACGTGCGTTATCTTCGGATGAGATCGAGCGCATAGAGATGTTGTATCGCTCGCTCCATTCCGGTGTATACGTCTGTCCATCTGTCGCCTGTCTGCATTTCTCGTCATCGACAGAGTGTCCTACGGATTCTGGCATCCCAACTCAACCTAGTCGTAGGCCTACCGGTAACGACAACTCAACCAGTACCGCTAGTCAGTGGAGCCCTTATAAGCTAGGTGTGCCGGTACTGGTGTGGGAGAACGGAAAACGACATACCCGACTAAAGTTAACCAATCAAAGGAAAATTACCGTTTTGCTAACAGAACTAGAAACTGGATTCACAATATGGAAAGACAATATCGATAAGTTTTCGCAATACAGTGATGTGAGCGACGCATTTCATTCGTTTTATGTTTCTGGAAAATGTGAACAAATGGCTGCTCTAAGTTTCCTCCACCCTATTTTTGCGGGGCAATTCTATAAAAAACTTTCGCAGGTTATTAGAATAAATACTGAAATTATCAATGGTCATAAAAAAACGAAGAAGGCTGGAAATTTAAAAATAGCAAAGTCAGCATCGAGTCTGTGTGAGCAGGACACTAAGAAGTGCGATATTTCGCTTCCCTGTCAGTTCGCACATGTTAATAGTCTCCGAGAGTACGGCGATCGAATAGTCTCACACTTTTCCGGCAACCCAGTCGACGTTCCGGAAGAAATTCTTGAAAATGCCGCTAGGAGGTGTTATGTAAACCACGTGCTCAACCACCCAAGGCGGGAGAGCTCACTACGAGTTCCGTCTATCAGTGGGGAAGCTTACAGACCTCGTCGGAGGTCGACCAGGGCAGATCCGAGGTCTCAGAGTCTCACTGATCTGGAAGTACTGCACACTGAATAATTGATTTATTGTCAAATAGGGGGAGGGGGGGGGGGGGGGGGGGGGGGAGACGCAAACAAAAGTCATCCCTCTCCAGCGGAAATTTATATATAACAGCTAGCAAATAACAGCTAATTACTCTCAAAATAAAAAAAGGTTACTTGTTCTATTGAATTTCATGTATTATTTTGGTTAGAATAACGTCCCACTGTATAACCTTCTCCATTCGCTAAATTTATAATTTAACATTGAGACGAGATTTTTAATTCCCGAGATGGGATTTGCGTCAAATTCCTCCCCCTCCCCCCCCCCCTCCCCTTGTCTCTTTATTGTACAGTTGCTAATAGTTTAACAACTATTTAGGATTAAAAACTAAGTAAAGATGTGTATTTTACATAATTACTTTCAATTCATTCTATATTATCGTAATATATTTTGCATTCATAACGGTTAATCTTCGTACGTTTATGCTTAAATAGTATCTGTAAGGAGAGTTTCATTAAATGTCCACTACTTGATGGATGGATGGTGGAGAGAGGAGGTGCCCGCGTCATTGGGGCATAGCCATACAGCGTGCAGAGCTCGGGAAACCAACTATAGTTGTAATCACAGTCGATTACCAAACGGAGTCAACATTTTAGAGTTAACCTTTGAATTTTTTATAAAATTATCTTCGTTAAATCACATACTTCATATCGAAAGATGTCCTTTTTCATATTAGCCTCAATATCTATATCTATCTTCTAATATTCAACTAATAATATTCGTTGAGAAACAACTGAGATATAGGCGTTCAAAGATTGGAAGAATCATAGTTCTCAGGAGGCCATTTATATATTTAATTATCGCCACTAATTGAATGCCACCCCAAATTAGATGATTTAACACCAAAATAAATTATTTTCCACCAAATATATTTTTTTGTAGCACCAATTCACATCCCCCAATATTGAGTATCCCTATTCAATTCCTAACAATTATTCATCCCCAAAAAACAATTATTCATCCCCCAAAAACAATTATTCGTCCCCGAAAAACAATTATTGATTCCCCAAAAACAATTATTCATCCCTCAAAAACAATTACTCCTTCCCCAAAAAACAATTATTCTACCCCCAAAACAATTATTTTTCCCCCAAAAATAATTACTTGTCACCAAAAAAAATTATTCCAGCACCAAATATTTTATATTAAATCCTGGTATTCTTCACATGGGCACATGCTTCAGTCTTCAGTTACAGTATTCGTACCGATAGGCCTATTGCTTTCAGAACAACGTATTCTGTTATTAGGTTTCGTACCGATGTACCTACAGTATTAGGCCTACTTCAGTTTCAGTATTCGGATCTATAGCCCTATTGCCTATGGCCTATTACTTATTCTGTTATTAGGTTTCAGTATTACGGCAGTACTGAAGTTTTTGTCTAACTTCCAGGAAGTGCGAGCCCTATTGCTGCAGTAGTATAGTATTTATTTTGGGGGATTATGTATTTATTTTGGGCTAAAATGTATTTTTTTGGGGGGAAAATGTATTTGTTTTGGGCTAAAATGTATTTGTTTTTGGGGGAAAATGTATTTGTTTTGGGGGAAAATGTATTTATTTTGGGCTAAAATGTATTTGTTTTGGAGGAAAATGTATTTGTTTTGGGGGAAATGTATTTGTTTTGGGGGAAAATCAAGGTGTACTAAATAACAGGTCATGCAGCGAGCTGATTGCTGAAATTAGCGGAGGCCGATCGTTTCCCTATTTATGACACTATTTTCATAATATTTTTTTAGAAACCTCTCTTATGCAACTTTGGTTAGGTGGATATGATGACTAGGATTCATAGCAATGTAATAAAATGTGTTTCTGGAATTTTTATCTTGTAGTTGCCAAGGTAACCGGGTTCAAAGTTCAAATTTCGAGCGTCTGTAATTCAAGACGACAAGGGATTCTGTTCTTGAGATTTGGTATATGAGTAAAGGGAATAAAAGTCTATCAAAATATTTTACATTTAATTTATTTTTCAATTCCGTTTCCATGGTGACGGGAATTACGATAATTTCCCATTATGACCGCCAGATAGAAATTGGGCTACTATTTACTACTTATATAATTTTCAACAAACATGCCTGGTGGCTGTCATTTATTTCTAATAATTGCTAACCGAAATTTAATATTCTGGAATGTCAAAATCATGCTATAACAGATCTTGCTCTCTGATTGGACTGTTTAGTTTATTTGCAAATCTTGACCTTTATAAATATGATTCACAATTGACGAATTATAAAATAAAATGTTGGCAATTTTAACTTATTATTTAGACTGACAAACCGAATAAAAATGGTGTTTTATAGAACTTGTAGACCATTTTTAAAATTTTTCATTCTACTTATTTCCATGGCGACGGGAATGTAAACGAATTCAAATGTAAAATATTTTGATAGACTTTTATTCCCTTTACTCACCTACCAAATCTTAAGGGAAGAATCCATTGTCGTCTTAAAATACAGGCGCGCAAAGTTTGAACTTTGCACCCGGTTACCTTGGCAACTACAAGATAAAAATTCCATAAACACATTTTATTACATTGCTATGAATCCTAGTCATCATATCCACCTAACCAAAGAAGCACATAAGAAGTTTCTAAGGAAATATTATGAAAATAGAGCCATAAATAGGGAAAAGATCGGCCTCCGCTAATTTCAGCAATCAGCTCGCTGCATGACCTGTTATTTAGTACATCTTGGGGAAAATGTAATTGTTTTGGGGGAAAATGTATTTATTTTGGGCTAAAATGTATTTGTTTTGGGGGAAAATGTATTTGTTTTGGGGGAAAATGTGTTTATTTTGGGCTAAAATGTATTTGTTTTGGGGGAAAATGTATTTGTTTTGGGGGAAAATGTGTTTATTTTGGGCTAAAATGTATTTGTTTTGGGGGAAAATGTATTTATTTTGGGGGAAAATGTATTTATTTTGGGCTAAAATGTATTTGTTTTGGAGGAAAATGTATTTGTTTTGGGCTAAAATGTATTTGTTTTGGGGGAAATGTATTTCTTTTGGGGGAAAATGTAATTGTTTTGGGGGAAAATGTATTTATTTTGGGCTAAAATGTATTTGTTTTGGGGGTAAATGTATTTGTTTTGGGGGAAAATGTCTTTATTTTGGGCTAAAATGTATTTGTTTTGGGGGAAAATGTATTTATTTTGGGGGAAAATGTATTTATTTTGGGCTAAAATGTATTTGTTTTGGGGGAAAATGTATTTGTTTTGGGGGAAAATGTGTTTATTTTGGGCTAAAATGTATTTGTTTTGGGGGAAAATGTATTTATTTTGGGGGAAAATGTATTTGTTTTGGGGGAAAATGTGTTTATTTTGTGCTAAAATGTATTTGTTTTGGGGGAAAATGTATTTATTTTGGGGGAAAATGTATTTATTTTGGGCTAAAATGTATTTGTTTTGGAGGAAAATGTATTTGTTTTGGGGGAAAATGTATTTATTTTGGGCTAAAATGTATTTGTTTTGGGGGAAAATGTATTTGTTTTGGGGGAAAATGTGTTTATTTTGGGCTAAAATGTATTTGTTTTGGGGGAAAATGTATTTATTTTGGGTGAAAATGTATTTATTTTGGGCTAAAATGTATTTGTTTTGGGCTAAAATGTATTTGTTTTGGGGGAAATGTATTTCTTTTGGGGGAAAATGTAATTGTTTTGGGGGAAAATGTATTTATTTTGGGCTAAAATGTATTTGTTTTGGGGGTAAATGTATTTGTTTTGGGGGAAAATGTGTTTATTTTGGGCTAAAATGTATTTGTTTTGGGGGAAAATGTATTTGTTTTTGTGGAAAATGTGTTTATTTTGGGCTAAAATGTATTTGTTTTGGGCTAAAATGTATTTGTTTTGGAGGAAAATGTATTTGTTTTGGGCTAAAATGTATTTGTTGTGGGGGAAATGTAATTGATTTGGGGGAAAATGTAATTGTTTTGGGGGAAAATGTATTTATTTTGGGCTAAAATGTATTTGTTTTGGGGGAAAATGTATTTGTTTTGGGGGAAAATGTGTTTATTTTGGGCTAAAATGTATTTGTTTTGGGGGAAAATGTATTTGTTTTGGGGGAAAATGTATTTATTTTGGGCTAAAATGTATTTGTCTTGGTGGAAAATGTATTTGTTTTGGGAAAATTTGAAATTTTTTGGGGGGTTTTGGAATTTATTTTGGTGCTAATAATTGGTTTTGAGGAGCATTTATTTATTTTGGTATTGAATAATTTGTTTTGGTGTTGAATAATTTTTTTTGCTTTGAAAAATTTATTTTGGTGTTTGAATAATTTTATTTGGGGTGACTTTACTTTATTTGGTGTTGAATATTTTTTGTTTGGGGTCACATTATTTAATTTGGTATAAAATACTTTTTTTTGGTGAAATTTTCATCAATTTTGGGATGACTTTAATTGGTAGCCTTTAATTATTAAATACACAACCTTCTGGAAAATTGTATGTGTTGCTACGCAATAGAGATATTGAATAGTTACCCCTAACTGTTCGAGACAGGGGGGGGGGGGGGGGGGGCTGGGGGACTGGACGCAAAACCCGCCTTGGCGAATTAATATCCCGCCTCAATGTTAAATTCTCAATTTAGGGAAAGGAGCATGTTATAGTGGTACGTAATTTTAACTAAAACAATAAACTAAACACAATAGAACAGTTTATTTTTGAGAGTAATCAGCAGTTACTTGCGTCGAATTTCCCCTGGAGATGGATGAATTTTTATTGCGTCCAGTTACCCCCCCTATCTGAACTATTTATGAGAAAATAATAAATGTCCCCCGGCAACTTTTTTTGAAAATTTCACAGAATTTTGAGAAAAAAATACTACTAGTATTTCTACTACTTTCACCTCTACTACTATACGGAATAAAATGCCAACTGATTGCACAATGCACATGACAGTTAATATAAAGGGGAAAATACATTGCCCAAAGGCTAACAAATTGCATTGGCCTCTGGTCGATACAACACTCTAAACCGCCAGTTGCAGCCCTCCCATTGGCTACCTTATCACGCCATAGACCTCTCCCCTTAGGGCTTCTGCTAGCCCTGGCATGCTATGGGTAGGCAGGCATGTCAGCCCCCCCCCCTCCCCCATTAGCTTGCCCTAACCACATTCTGTCCTTATGTGCTTACATTGGGTTTCCCTGCAGCTGTAAATGTGCTTGTTAGGCCCACTCCGGCCACTTGTCGGGCTGGCTCGGCATTTCTCTGGGTCCAATATTGTTAAATTGTCTCCCCCCTCCCATTTTATAGGTTGGAAATGCTTAGCGGACTGGATCCGCTAACATATTTGCAGCGGTAGGATTATTTATTTGGATTATTTTGGATTTTCCTACTAAGCAACACAATTAATAATTATTGATTGATTGATTGATGCGCTTGTTGGCGCCATCATCCGGACCATCCGGCATTTAATTAGACTTTACTTCAGTAAAAACCAAAAATTACAGTACAGTTACACATCAAAATTGCACTAATAGCACATCATACACGTTATTAATAATGCATAACAAAACAGCATAATAAAATCATGGATCGTGATAAAAGTATAGTACAGTATTGTTATAGGATAACATTAGACACATACCAACATTATTAAAAATCATCATTAAATATATCAGTACAAACAGAAATCAATCGATATTTGTTGCAATGAGACATTAAAGCTTACCTAAAATTGAAAGTAGTTGTGGACCAGGCTTACTTTGTTAGCGAAGGTTAAACCATTTGTAGCATAACAGGCTCTCAGAAAGTTGTAGCTTTACCAAAGTCTGTGGTAGTTACTGCACCTACATCCATCCGTGATCTCAGTTCCTCATTGGAGTAGGTATAGTTTAGCATATTAAACATGGATGGAAGGCCTGATGTCTGTCTAGCAATCTCGTATGTGTGACTCAGCCCCATGTTATTTGACGCAAGTGAATTCGTCATCAACAAGTACCGCAGATTCTGCTGGAGTGACTCCTTTGGACATCGAGATATCCGTCTAATCAATCCAATTGAGCGTTCTGACACAAGATTACTAAGTGAAGATGCTCCATACAGCAAGCATAGAGCTGAGTTTGACACACGATTATTACAGTACATGAGACCACGCATGATTTTACGAAACTGTCCATTCAGCAATTCCACTTCATTACCTGAAAGCATTCCAAAATTAAATTCTAGGCCATAAAGGATACCAGGCACAGCGACAGCATTCCATAGCCAAGCAATGCATTCCGCAGGAAATTGCCGTACTGTCCAACCCCTGGTGTGGAAGATCGCCCCCATTGACGATATCCTGCGTCGACATTCATTTAGAAGCTGATATGGAGATTGGTAGAAAGTAAATCCAAGGAAATATATTGACTTAGTGAACAGTACATTTGTACCAAGGATTACTACTAGTATCGGCATGCTGCATTGCAGCTGCATTTTTAAGAATGCTGTGCCGGCTTGTCGACAAAATTGCGCCGCCACAACTCCCTATCACCCATGACATTTGCTAGATAATCCGCATCTTCAAGACCAGTGTCCTTTAAGATGCGTCTCAAGAAAGTCATGGGCTGTCCACCATGCTTATTCACTCCATGAGGATGCCAAAGTACAAGATTATGCACTGGCTGGTCCTCACGGCGAAAGAAATGTCCTGCAAAGCGGAGGCGATTTTGTTCTAGTGTCAAGCTTGGGGGAACCAATGAGACACCTCCAATGTTATATAGTGTCTGGTTGGAGGATGTGTGCATTGTACTTGACACAATGAACCCGGCGTAGCATTCTTGTGAATGTGCCATCCAGAGATTTGGTATCCTCAGCAGTTAGAGCCCAGCATGGACTCCCATAGAGGAGTACTGGAACTACTGCTGCTCTAAATAATCGGGCCTTAAGTTTCCGATTAATTCTCGGTGACTTCCAAATCCTGGAAAGCCTATTCAAGGCTGCCCATGCCTTTCCCTTACGTATTCGAACTCACCTGACTTCCGGATCCATGATCCCAGGTAACAGAAGTGGTCCACATGCTCAAGCATACCATCCTTTGAGCTTATGTTCATCCGTTCAGAGACTTGCTGAGAACTTTCAAAGTTAACTGTGAAACCCAACTGTGTACCAAGGATTGATAGCGTTCTGTCAGAGAGACTCTGCACTTTAGATGACCCATTTACCATCGTCCAGTGAGTTTTATTTATGGAGATAGAAAGTCCAATTTTCTTTAGCTCGGTATCCAGAAGTACCATCATATTATCGATGTCCCCACCGCATTCAGCAAATAAAATGATATCGTCGGCATAGTTGAGGATGGAGACACTGCGATTCATAATAATTCTACACCCCAGTCCAGAATTCTTAACAGCCTCAATTGCATCAGAAATATAAAAATTAAACAGGATCGGTGAAAGGATAGATCCTTGCTTAACTCCATTTCTTGGAGTGAAGCTATTGATGTCAACCTCCTCACCAAATTTGAAAAAGAAACGGCCACTGAGGTAATACTGCAGAAGGAGTCTACACACTGATGGATTTATAACACTGGATAACTTCTCAAACAGAACTCTGAAGTCAACTGTGTCGAATGCTGAGTCAATATCTGTTTGGCATAAGTACACTGGAGCTCGGCTACTGTTAAAATGGTTTATAATCTCATATGCTAGACTGATAGAAGTGTCACACCCAATGCCTTTCTGGTACGCCATCAACAGCTCATGCGGTTTTATGACACTCCGAAGAAATTCTGAGAGGCAAATCGCTTCCAAGATCTTTGCAATAATATTGACCGTAGACACCGGATGATATAAGGATGGATGAAATCTATCTTTCCTGTGACCCTTATAGATACATGTAATTATCGTCTCCCCAAGAAGTTGGGGACAATGACCTAGGTGCAACGATGTTCTAAAGATATTGTGGAGAACCCCTACAACAAGAGTTGGATTAAGAGCTAGTAGGTGCTCCACTACTAGTGATGCAGACTGGCGACTTATTTTTGTTCAACGAGAGAATCGCAGTACTTATGGTTTCTGATGAAATTTCGGGTACAGTTGAGTTGTTACAGATGAGATCAAGTTTGCTTTTGATATTGGTATAAACCTGTTTATCTTTTTTCTGTAGCTGATTCTGAATATGAGCCCGCACAGAGTCCCTTGAGTTTGCAGGAACATTATTACCACCATCATCTTTCAGACGACCTTTTGTGTCCATAGTTCTCCAGAAGGATTGTTAGCTTATCCAATTCCGCTAACATGAACCCACAGAGTGAGCCATAAAGCAATATTGGGAGCCTATTGTCAGCCCAGTAAACGGGGACAATAGGCCCCAAAGGAGACACACACAATAAGGGTCAGGGGTTACTCCCCTGACAAGAGAGAGAACAGCAAGGGCGAAGGGAAGCACTTCAGAGGGGGGCAAAGGGTGCCAACAGGGGTATCAACCAATCAGAGGGGGGAAAGGCATCGATTGAGTAGCAATAAGGCCACCGTGCAATATAACCAGTTACCAGTAATCATACCGGTCAGTTACTCAGTTTACTCAGTCAGATCAGTAGGGTGGAACGGGGACTTCTGTCACCGTCCGCTACCGCCATTATATATTACCTGTTGTGTCATACTATACTATATCAACTGTCAGACTATTATACCTTTATACATATTACCCAACATCAGAACTCTTTTACCTTTCACACACGGCGGGGACGCGTGGATAGAAAACCCAACGGATAAACCGGGATCCGTAGATCCCGTCACAGTGACAGAACTAGATCCGCCCAGCTGCCCTGACAGAGATAGAATAGAGCTACCGTCCTAGCTAGCGACGACCAGCTACCAAAGACGACGATGAGAGAGAGAGGAACGACACCGCCGCGGACCCCGGACGACGATCTAACGATCCGTGAGGCCACGGCGAGACGATACGAACCCACGACGCCGATCGATGCCACGCCGACCACGTCGACGCAGGTTGACGCCACGTCGACAACGAGCAACCCGGCGAACCAAGATGTGGGGGGTCGTCTACAACCGGAGAGCGAGTCGAGGGAAGGAGACGAGAAGGGAGGAGAAGAGAAAACGAGTCGACGCGGAGCGAGGGTCGACATACCGATGTCACCGGCCAGCCACAGGCCGAGGACGACGAACGGTCCACCGGAACGGCAACGGTGGGGCCGTCGGTACGACGCCGAACCCGGAGGGAGAGAGGAGAGATCGGCGACGAGGACGTCGGGGTTTCTGATCGACTTCGACGGGCCTACAACGCGACCCGGGAACTACTAAAGGAGGCCAAGGAGGGGGCGAAGATAGACGAGGTGAGACTGAGAAAGCGACTAGGTGAGTCGAACAGATACTTTGATGACCTAGTGTGTTCTGGACAGAGAGAACTAGCAGAGTTGAGGGCGTGGGGAGTTGCCTTCGAACTGTTTAAACTGTGGGAATGTGGGGGTATGGAACCTAGCGTAGTGTACGTAGGGCCATACTTAGTCGATGCCCGGGGAGTAAAATTAGTGGGTTGGAAGAGACCTGAGGAGGGCGAATCCGAGGTTAACTCCGAGGATTCGGTCTCGTCGGTCGGAGGAAGTTCCGGGAGGCGGGGGAAAGTTAGTGGGACGGAGGGGCGACGGGAGTCCGTCGCAACCGATAAGTCTGCTACATCCTCCGTAAAAGAAAGACGGGTGCGAGAGAGTGAACGCATGGCGTATAAATTAGAAATGGTTGCGACAGAGCAGAATGAGTTAGAGAGACGATTGAGAGAGGGAACCGCATTCTCAGAGAAGGTAGGAGAGTTGGAGAGGGAGTATAGAGAGAGGGCCGAGAAGTGTAGAGAGGGAGCCAAGGAGTGTAGAGAGCGAGAGATAGGAGTAGAGAGCGAGCCGGCGAGGCGGCTTGAGATGCTTGCGAGAGAGGCAGAGTTGGCCGAGCAGAATATGCGAGAGATGGGGATAGAACGTGAGCGCAGGCGGGATGATTTGCGTGCTCAGCTAGGGAGGCTTGCGCAATATCAAGCCAAATTAGACCAGCGCCGACTAGAACTGGCGCGGTTGGAGATATCAGAGAGTGAGCCCCCACTTACAGGCACCGGGCGAGAGAACCAGAACTGGTGTAGCCGCACGGGCGGGGGGGGGTAATAGTAGTACGTTAGGAAATGTTAATATTAATAGTACCGTAGTAGGTAACCCTAATCCCTTTATTACAGGAAATAATAATATTTTGCCTGGTAGTGGTAATTTAAATTTAAACTTAAACTCAAATAATAACGTTAATTTAAATATTCAGAATAATTCAAATAATACGAATAATAATTTAAATTTTGAAAATTCAAATAGTTCTAATTTAAATAATTTAAATCTCGTTTCAAATTCTAACAATTTAATTGATTTAACAAATAATATTGGGAATGGTGCTATTAATATGAGCGCGTCGGACGTACATAATCCGGCAGACGGTGGCCTGGTAGGCCACGTAGTTAGTAAGCAGGAGGTGGCAGGGTTGAGCCAACCAGACGGCGGCCTGGTAGGCCACGTAGTTAGTAGGCAGGAAGTGGCGCGGTTGAGCCAACCCGAAGTGGGCCTGATGGGCCACGCAGTAGTGGAGAGAGAGGCGGGGGTGAATAGACCCAGCCGTAGTAGAGACAGTGCGTCGACTAGAGAGGGGTGTAGAGACGAAGTGAGAGATAGTGAAGTAAGATGTGGCGAGTGGGGGGGGGGCTACGAGCGCCCCACCACATAAGATTAGTGGCGAGAGAGGGGGGGCAGAGAATGCCCCACAAGAGGGGTATAGAGGTGTAGTGAGAAATAGTGAAGTTGGAAGTGGCGGGTGGGGGGGGGCTACGGGCACCCCACCGCGAGAGACTAGTAGAGAGAGAGGGGGGGCAGAGAGTGTCCCAGAGCCGTCAGCGGATAATGCGCGGGCCGAATCAGGTAAACCGCAACACCCGGCGACGGAGAGTAATAGGGGGATTGCGAGTATCCCCAGCGGCGTGCGATCGAGCAGAGAGAGGCAGGTTGACGTCGCGAGAGGGCAGGCGAAGCGTCGAGCCCGACCAGAAGAGAGAAGAAGAACAGTGGAGTTTAACCGGGAGGTCGACGAGAGATCTCACGAGCCGGAATACTACACAGAAAAGAGAAGAAGAGAAGATAGTAGAAGAAGTGTCGCCACGAACGATAGGAGTGCGAGGACGGATAACGGACCGTCGATAGTAGAGATGGAGTCAGGGAGCCAGTGGGGTCGAACTTCGGAAGATTGCCGTCGCCCCGGAGAAACGCACCGCAGGCCAGGAGAGGGGTACAGGATGTACCGATACGAAGAAGAGAACAGGAGTGGGGATCGAAGGGAAACTTCCCGACGTGATATAGCTGCCGATCGAGAGTACGGTAGTCGCGGGGAGATTCGAGATTCGAGAAGAATAAACTTCGATTCGGAAGGGCACATGCAGACTGCAGGACATACTGTAGGCCTTACTGCACATACTATTATAGGCCATGCTGGGAGAGATAGAGTAGACGATAGGGTAGCGCGAACGACGGGATTAAACCCGGAAGTCGCGGAGTACATACCGGTAGGTAGGCGAGAGGTAGGTAGGCCTATATAGGTACAGCAGCATGACTATAATACACAGGGACATAACATGTATCCAGGGGAGGGGAGAGTTATTGGAGATAGACGTATGGGCCCCAATGTATTAACATCAACCCCAGTACCAAACATACCGGCTGGGGGGGGACAGGGTGACATTCCCCCATCACAATATCGACAATATACCCCGATAGGAGCAAGAATATCGAACTCCCTGGACGAGAGCAGGTCGTGCGGACAGTCACCACCACACGCGGCCATACAGGGGACTACCAGTCCACAGTTAGCTGGTAGTAGGGCCACACCGTGGCAGGGACAGGAAGAAAATAACACCAAAAATAAACACAATCCCAATATACCCAGTAGGCCGAGTCTAGACAATCGAAACATTAAATCGGTACATATAAACCTAAGCGCGATACGTGAAGGACTATACAGGAAACGCTATAATCCAGGATTCCAGTGTCAGTTACATCGGGACGGAACCCATAAGACCAGGAGTTGCAAGTACTGGCAAGCGTTGCCCAAACGAGATCGTGTAGCCTACACAGACGCAAACGGACTATGTCATCGATGTGTGGTAAAAGGACACAGATCCGGAGAGTGTTGGAAAGGGAGAGGATATGAAAGGACTGAACCAGGGGCAGAGAAGCCCATTAGCAAACATAAGGGAGTCGGGAAAGTAGAAGGAGGCGTGTCGCATACACACGCAGGACGGACACAGTGCGAGGGGGCATTACATGGGCAGACACCGCGTATACCGAGGGACGAGCGGGGGTCGTCGAGGGCTCTAATGCCAGCGCACATACGAAGGGGGAGGCCAGCAAAGGTGGCACCGAAGAGAGTGTGGCGAAGAGTTAGAGGACGTATAGGAGGGCAGCAGGAGAGTGCCTACTGGAAGAAGGGGCACCTGAGAGTTTTTAGTCGTCCAAAGTTTTGGACTGATGGGGGTGGGAATGAGGGCGAGACGCCCTTCCCACGCACAAAATATAAAATAATTATTTAATTAAAAATAATAAAATAATAGAGTAGGTAGAAGTTAGGTAGTTAGTTAGTAGAAGAGTTAGTAGGAGGGTACGTATAGTACCGTTAGTAGAAGAGTTAGTAGGAGGGTACGTGTAGTACCGTTAGTAGAAGAGTTAGTAGGAGGGTACGTGTAGTACCGTTAGTAGAAGAGTTAGTAGGAGGGTACGTGTAGTACCGTTAGTAGAAGAGTTAGTAGGAGGGTACGTGTAGTACCGTTAGTAGAAGAGTTAGTAGGAGGGTACGTGTAGTACCGTTAGTAGAAGAGAGTTAGAGGGTACGTAGTACCGCTAGTTAGAGTTAGAGTTAGTAGGTACGTAGTACCTAGAGTTAGTTAGAGAGTCAGTAGGTACGTAGTACCTAGTTAGAGTTAGAGTTAGAGGGTACGTAGTACCGCTAGCTAGAGTTAGAGTTAGTGGGTACGTAGTACCGCTAGTTAGAGTTAGAGTTAGTAGGTACGTAGTACCTAGAGTTAGTTAGTTAGTTAGGAGGTACGTAGTACCGATAGTTAGAGAGTTAGAGGGTACGTAGTACCGTTAGAGAGTAGGAGTTGAGGGTACGTAAGTACCGATTAGAGAGTAAGAGTTAGAGGGTACGTAGTACCGTTAGTTAGTGGAGTTAGAGAGTACCGTTAGTTAGTGGAGTTAGAGTAAGAGTTAGAGGGTACGCAGTACCGTTAGAGAGTAGGAGTTAAGGGGTACGTAGTACCGTTAGAGAGTTAGTAAGAGTAAGAGGGTACGTAGTACCGCTAGCTAGTAGAGAGAGCTAGAGTAGTAAGAGGGTACGTAGTACCGCTAGTTAGGGGTGTTAGTAGTAGCAATAGAGGGTTGTGGGCACCGTAAGCGCCACGTAGTTAGAGTTAGTAGGGAATGCGCTGAACTTAGTGGGGCACGGGCGTGATGATGTGTTTGATGTAAGAGCAGGGTATGTTAATTAGAGTTAGTGGGAGTTAGAGGTTAGTAAGAGGGTACGTAGTACCGGTTGTGGTTGTGGGCACCGTTAGCGCCACGTAGATAGAGGTAGAGTTAGTAAGAGGGTACGTAGTACCGGTTGTGGTTGTGGGCACCGTTAGCGCCACGTAGATAGAGGTAGAGTTAGTAAGAGGGTACGTAGTACCGGTTGTGGTTGTGGGCACCGTTAGCGCCACGTAGATAGAAGTAGAGTTAGTGAGAGTCAGTAGTAGTTCACATAATTAACGTACCCACTCTGCCGGCACTCAGAGCGTCACGTGTAGGCGATGAGACGTAAAGGGGATGTAGAGGAGTAGAGACGGGCACATAGGGTGCCAGAGAGTAGAAGAGTAGAGACGGGCACATAGGGTGCCAGAGAGTAGAAGAGTAGAGACGGGCACATAGGGTGCCAGCTAGTAGAGCTAGAGAGGTAGTTGAGTAGTAGAAGGGCACATAGGGTGCCAGATAGTAGAGTGGTTGTGGGCACCGCAAGCGCCACGTAGTTAGAAGAGTGGAGTAGAGTTAGCAGAGTTAGTAGAGCTAGTTAAGCAGAGTTGGTAGACTCAGAGGAGTCAAGTAGAGTTGGTAGAAGTAGAAAGTTAGTAGGAGTTAGTTAGACTTAGTAGAGAGTTAGAGTCAGTAGAAAGTTAGAGGCTCTCAGTTAGAGCTAGAAGTAGTAAGAGTTAGTAGTTAGCAGAGTTAGTTAGATAGTTAGAGTTAGTAAGCAGTAGGTAGATAGTATGATAGCACAGGGGTAGCATTAGAGATTAAAGCCTTAGGGAGTGACAAGAGAGTGGAGAGGTAATAGTGCGGAGTGCGAAGAGAGCGTGGGCGCAATTCAAGTGTGGGGGAGGAGAAGTGAGAGGAAGAGTGTGGGACGAGGAGGTCCGGGGGTATGCGAGAGTTGGAGTAGAGTGGTGAGAGTGTTGGGGAAACAAAAATTGTGTGAGAGAAGCGCACGATCGGCCCGACACGAGACGCCAGAGGGTAGTGACATCATACCCATAGGGAGCGGCCTGGAAAGCCGACTCCGAAAAAATATACCCACCCCACACCCGATGCTAGATCGGGATCCAGCGGAATTGTAGCGCACTTGAGTTGGATGCTATCTTCTTACCGGGAAGATAGCATGGGGGGGAGTGTTAGCTTATCCAATTCCGCTAACATGAACCCACAGAGTGAGCCATAAAGCAATATTGGGAGCCTATTGTCAGCCCAGTAAACGGGGACAATAGGCCCCAAAGGAGACACACACAATAAGGGTCAGGGGTTACTCCCCTGACAAGAGAGAGAACAGCAAGGGCGAAGGGAAGCACTTCAGAGGGGGGCAAAGGGTGCCAACAGGGGTATCAACCAATCAGAGGGGGGAAAGGCATCGATTGAGTAGCAATAAGGCCACCGTGCAATATAACCAGTTACCAGTAATCATACCGGTCAGTTACTCAGTTTACTCAGTCAGATCAGTAGGGTGGAACGGGGACTTCTGTCACCGTCCGCTACCGCCATTATATATTACCTGTTGTGTCATACTATACTATATCAACTGTCAGACTATTATACCTTTATACATATTACCCAACATCAGAACTCTTTTACCTTTCACACACGGCGGGGACGCGTGGATAGAAAACCCAACGGATAAACCGGGATCCGTAGATCCCGTCACAAGGATCTATCGTTGTTTAGGTTTTTGACGAGGTGGCACTCTGCTAAGTTCCGAAACAATTTATTCTTCAGCCTCCGAGTAGCTTTACGTGATGCCTTAATGTCCTTCAATAGAGGATCCTGTGGATCAGACCCATTCCTGAGCCAAAGGTGGTGCAGTTTAGATGTTGTTTTAGAGTAGTCCTTCAACCTTTCATTGTGAATACGTAGATTTTGTGTTCTTTTCTGCATCTTCTTGTGAGGTATATTCTCAATGGCTGAATGGTAAATCGCTACAGAGACTTCCAGAGTGAAGGAGTCCAGGTCATTTTTGACCATGAGTCTGATGAGTTAATTTACGAATATTTAAGCTTTCAGGTATGGTAGCACCACCAGGCAAGTCAAGTTCCATTGTAATTGCAAAATGATCTGAGAAGTTCATTTTATCTGGGGCTGAATTCACTGGATCCTCAAAGAGTACCTTACCTGAAAGTACCCGAAGCTGGTTAGTGCCAACAATATGGTCGATGTAAGATGTAGCTCCACTGGTATCACAGTGGAAGGTAAATTGGGGACCACTGATGATACATGATTTCGTATCTAGACATGATGCATGTATGTTTTCTAAGAACTCTAAAAGGTTTCTTCCACGTTGAGTAGGCACTGTTCTACAGAATCGTGTGCAATTTGAACTACCAATATCAGCATTAAAATCACCCAGTACGATAGGCACTGCTGATGGATGTGCCACAATGGTACCTTCGAGTCTTCCAATAAAATCAGTGTACTCTTCTTGGGGCTTAGAAGCATCAGGAGCATAAACACTAAGCATAAGAAGTTGTGACCCCATAAAGGAGGTTAGGGCACCAACAATGTCATCCTTGGAGCGTACCGGGCAGATATTTTTGAAAATTTTTGTATCAAGGATAAGAGCTACACCACCAACTCCTCTTTTCCTATTAGGATTATTCATTTTTTCAGATACAGAAAATAGGCATCTAAAATTGCTGGACAGCCTTTTGTTAAAAACTCCAGCCATCTCCTGGTGATCACACCAGTGTTCCTGTAGTGATAGAATACAATTAGTACGTAGTAGTTCATCAATATAGGCAAGGTTTGTCGCAATTCCATGACAATCAAGAGTTGCACAGTGTAAAGAGTTAGTATCGGTATCTTCTCGGCTCACCAAATTCCCCTCCTGTATGACTTCCCCCCCTACATCTGGCAATGTGTCCTTGACATCCATAAAAGGGCACCGTTTGTTCCATCTTGTCTGTTGCATCAGTAAAAGCATACTGGTGGTATTCCCATTCTACACATACAAATCCTTGTGGCCAGAATCCTGTTGAGGTTAGAGCACTGGCATCATTTGCATTCACCACTAACTGCATGTTTTTGTCCCTATTGTAGAACCTTGTAGAAATTTTTAGCACTTTAATTCCCACCTCGTTACAGTATCTATCAATCAAACCCTCGACACAGTCAGCCTTCATTCCAGTGAGATATAAGGTTTTAGTCTGAGCACACGTATCACCTTGATTTAACTGCCTTTTATTCTGATTGTATAATACTGGGTTAACCTTATCACTCTCACTACCTGGTCGTTTAAATCTGTGGCCTGATGTCATTGATGACCCAAAAGGATGTGAGATAGGTTTAGAGTCTTCCAAATCATCAGGTGTATGACTAAGGACTGTGAACCTATTGTCACAATTTACATCCGGTCTACTGTTGTGTAGTCTTGTTTGGTGATGTAACCCATCTCTGGGCCTATGTGACTGCCTGATCATATGAAAAGGCTTTTCTATATTACCTTCTATAACTCTGCTTTGTCTGACCTCCTTATCTCCATCAAGAATCTTTAGATCCCCATTGATACCAGGGCGAGATCTACCATGACCATGTGAAACTTGCATATTTCTGTTGAATGGACCTGTTGACTACTACTAGGATGGGCATGCTCCATTGCAGCTGCATTTTAAGAATGCTGTGCCGGCTTGACCTGTTGACACTGTTCTACTCTTACCCATATTCATTTCAAGACTCTGTGTTTGGTTGCTAGTATGACTCTCTATCCCCTAGGCATTGTGGGTTAGTTTTCCTGTGGGGTTTTGAATATCTATGGGTTTGTCTGATACAATGTGCTGAACATGCTTCACATACTCATTATTACAATCGCCCCTCTCAGTTGCAGTATGTCTTCCTTGTGAGACCCTCAACGGATTAGTCACAACAGCACTATCACACATAACCTCAACAACACAACATCTCACAACATCTTGTTATATGTCATGTACGTCTCTCGTTTTCAAGCTGATCCTTTAGATCTATATTTTCTTGGTCAAGAGACTTTACCCTTAGTTCCATTCCTGATAGTCTACTTTGTATGTCACCAATAAGTGCATGAATCTCCATGCTAGCAGGTGGTTTGGCAGGAAGGAATTCTCGCTTCAAACGTTTCTTACAGGCCGCTGTTATGGTTCCATTTACACATGATCTATGAAGCTCGAAAATGTCCTGTGCCAGTTGCACTTCTGATGATCTGAGGTTCAAGTGAAAGGTAACTGCCTCTGAAGTACTCAGAGTTGGTTTGATCTCTGAGAAAAGGCAGATGCGTGTATTCATGAGTTCATTATACATCCTATTACTTAACTTCGACACAGCATCCTTACGGGGCAGTTGAAGAATCCTCTGTATACTTTGGCTGAAATGTGAAATGTGTTTCGATTCGTCCCTTCCTTGACAATTGGGTATCAAAGAACCAACCAGTATATCAGTTGACTTCCTAGTATTTGACCTCGGTGGTTCAAATTCATCGGGGGCATAGTATTTCATATTGTCCAGGCATTTAGAAATCCAATTTCTACATCTATCACTGTCGGTGTGAAAATGTGGAACTTCGGAGTTAGTGGCGATTGCATTAGCAAAGAGGCAGACGTAAACTCCACAGTCGTAAGAGTTCTCCTGTGTTGGGTACTTGTGACCGCTAGGGGTAGTTGTAACTTTCCATGCATGCTGTCTTTCCCGGTTTTCATATTTGTCTATTGTCGGCTCACTGGTGGTCAGGTTGTCCATTAGGTTTAATAACTCACAGATTTGGAAAGCTCTTTTACCTGGCAGTGATGCGGTTTATGAGATGGTGTATACAAGTCGCATCTTCAGATCAGCCACATGAAGAATAAAATGTTCTTTGTTATAACATTCTGGTATCAGTAAAAACTCAAGTCTGGCAGACATGTATTTGCCGAAATATGGAATGGCCATAAGTTGGATGGCGAATAAAGTGTCGTATTTTTCCACTGCTAGTTTCTGACATAAATCACTTTGAACTGATGACACATGTGGGAATTGCTTTCTAAGCAAACCAAGAAAACTATCCACTACAGTGTCGCTCAGCCACTCTTTACATTCTAGGGTTTTCATATCCTTTCGCTCAGGAAGGACGCTTGGTGGCTGATCGTTGTTCCATATGGTAATTTGTTCAAGATCAGCCGTTTTGGGTTGTAAGTGTTTGTCAATTTTTTTGACAAAGTGTATATCTACATCATCCTCATTTTTATGAGCCCCAATTTTGTCCACGAAATGCACATCCACTTCATCTACCTTAGTTTTATTTTCACTATGTCTCTTAGTGTTATCGCTTTCATTGTAAATATAAACAATATTTGTTTTACTAAAAGTTACCTTTTTTGTGAAAATTATGATGAAACTTTTGGTTTAAAAAAATGAGTTATCAGATTTTTAGGATTAGGCATATACTGGGTTCCCCAGTTCTTTATAGCTAGAGTATCTGTTTGCAAACCCGGAGGGTCCATGGAAGACATTGGCGAGCGCCCACTCGTAAAATGGGGATCCGCTGGCAAACCACTCGGAGGCATGGTAACCGCTGGCGAACCACTCAGAAGTGGGGGAACCTCTGGCGAGCCACTCGTAGGCGGGAGTTCCACTGGCGAA
The DNA here is from genome assembly GCA_032718475.1 of Nemertoderma westbladi. Classification (NCBI taxonomy): domain Eukaryota; kingdom Metazoa; phylum Xenacoelomorpha; order Nemertodermatida; family Nemertodermatidae; genus Nemertoderma; species Nemertoderma westbladi. Next base: position 27,034 of record JAUCBJ010001180.1, read on the forward strand.
CCACTCGGAGGCGTGGGAACCACTGGCGAACCACTCATAGACGGGAGATCCACTGGTGAACCACTCAGAGGCGTGGGAACCGCTGGCGAACCACTCAGAGGTGGGGGAACCGTTGGCGAACCATTTGGAGGCGAAGGATCTGATGGTGAACCACTCGGAGGCGTGGGAACCGCTGGCGAACCACTCGGAGGCGTGGGAACCGCTGACGAACCACTCAAAGGTGGGGGAATCGCTGGGGAACCACTCGGAGGCGTGGTATCTGATGGCAAAACATTCGGAGGTGTGGGAACCACTGGCGAACCACTAGGAGGCGTGGGAACCGCTGGCAAACCACTCGGAGGCGTGGGAACCGCAGGCGACCCACTCTGAGGTGGGGGAACCACTGGCGTCCCACTCAGAGGTGGAGGAACCGCTGGCGACCCACTCAGAGGTGGGGGAACCGCTGGCGAACCACTCAGAGGCGTGGGAACCGTTGGCGACCCACTCAGAGGTGGGGGAACCGCTGGCAAACCACTCAGAAGCGTGGGAACCGCTGGCGATGAAATGTTACATGTTACCACGGCCGCTGGATGTTTATAGAAATGAGTTATCAGGTTATTAGATTTATGCATTTCCTGGGGTCCCCAGTTCTTTGTAGCCGGTAGGTCCATGGGATCTGTTGGCGAGACCACCGCAGTCGATGGATCCCTTAGCGAACCCTCCGCAGTTGAGGGATCCTTAGGCGAACCCACCGCGGTTGAGGAATCCTTTAGCGAACCCGCCGATGTCGAGGAATCCTTTAGAGCACCCGCCGCAGTCGATTTGATCGAACTCGGCGGGTCCCGGAGTCCCTCGGAACCGGACTTCGCGTCGGCGTTAGCTCCGTTGGTAGAGCCTGACAGATCTTCTGGAAAGATTGCATTACACTTTCGATCCAAGAGTGATAACGCACACTTTAGTTTCTCTGCACGAGTTCCTGCAGTCAGCAAATCATTATTGTCGAGAAACCATTCAAGATTGTTGGTGTTCATCTTCCGAATGCGTACCCATTTTCTTCGGCACTCAAGAGTACTCGGCCTTCGCTCGAATGGCGTCGTAGTTCGCAGAAACGCAGATATTGCAATTAAAATGTAATAAAATGTAAATAAACGTCCTTGCAGTAACCGACATAGGAGTTCCACTGGGTTTTAAAGTTTTTCTTATTTAGTATAAAAGCAGTGAACTTCATTGAAGACCGGGTTGGTTTCATCTCGAACTCGGTTCAGATATTCCTTTATATTCGGTCGTTCGGCGAAGTCCCGTCCCACAGTTGGGTTAGTTTGCAGGTTGCAGATTATTTTACCCCGACGACTGATGGGGGGAAAACCTGGTCCCGGCATAACCATATTGTGGCGTTTCCCCGCCACAGCGTGATGGATAGTCTCTGGAACATGTGGCGGATGGAGTCACTAGAGGGAATACCTCGCCTGAGAACTTGGAGACGGCCTATCTCCCGGATAGTGGCCGAGGCATGAAGGTGCCAACCACCCAGGGCTTCCACTGGTAGGGGGATAAAGCCAACTCCAGAGTTGCGGCACTCTTCTGTGTGGGCAGCTATCTTGCGGTCGTATGCGATGGATAGTGCATGTCCTGGGGTGGCGGCAGCACCTTCAACAGTTCGCATATGGAGGGAGGAAATTACAGTTATATCCAGGGCTATTGGTTGGCCTCGTTGCCAGTTTGGAATAAAGATGTCGGCTGGACGGCTACGGGGTCCTGGGATCAGGCCAGGGACTTCACTTCGGGGCGCAAGAGCAGCTGATTGGGCTGCTGAGAAGAGTGCACCCCGAAGAGATTCTGTCCCCATCGCCACTACATCGTATGTGGTGGTCTCCTAATGGGTCGGCCGGTGATAGGCATACACGGCAAGGGGAAGGGCCGGAGGCCATGCGGACACCGAGCCTGTAACAGAGCCAGACCATGAACTCTGCATCCATAAAATGAAACCCAAGGCTTTCACATGGTATAGCGAATGGTCTCAGATAGAACGACGACACTGTCGTCCATTTCCATACAGGAAGGCCCTCGATGAAATAAGAAACGGCTAGGCACAAGCGTAATTAATTCGTAATTAAGTAAAGATTGGTATGTTTGGTATAATCAATGGCAGACACCTTTTACACAGACCGGCACGCATTTAGGCTAAAGGATAGGATAGGCTAAAGGCATTTAGGCTACTCTGACCGGATGAGCATAAGCTCAAAGGATGGTATGCTTGAGCATGTGGACGACTTCTGTTACCTGGGATCATGGATCCGGAAGTCAGGTGAGGACCTTCGAATACGTAAGGGAAAGGCATGGGCAGCCTTGAATAGGCTTTCCAGGATTTGGAAGTCACCTAGAATTAATCGGAAACTTAAGGTCCGATTATTTAGAGCAGCAGTAGTTCCAGTACTCCTCTATGGGAGTCCATGCTGGGCTCTAACTGCTGAGGACACCAAATCTCTGGATGGCACATTCACAAGAATGCTACGCCGGGTACATTGTGTCAAGTACAATGCACACATCTCCAACCAGACACTATATAACATTGGAGGTGTCTCATTGGTTCCCCCAAGCTTGACACTAGAACAAAATCGCCTCCGCTTTGCAGGACATTGCTTTCGCCGTGAGGACCAGCCAGTGCATAATCTTGTACTTTGGCAGCCTCATGGAGTGAATAAGCATGGTGGACAGCCTATGACTTTCTTGAGACGCATCTTAAAGGACACTGGCCTTAAAGATGCGGATGATCTAGCAAATGTCATGGGTGATAGGGAGTTGTGGCGGTGCAATTTTGTTGACAAGCCGGCACAGCATTCTTAAAAATGCAGCTGCAATGCAGCATGCCGATCATAGTAGTAGTAGGCTAAAGGATGGTTACTTAAGCCTTAGCTGAAGCAACTTAAACCTTATATATAAGTCACACGTACATAAGATACTAAAGATTTTGTGTGAATATAAATATTGTAGTAAGGCGAGGTGAGACACTAAAAAATATCTTGGCACCATCACGGTTTGTGGATGGAAGTAAAGAAAATGTAACTTTAGCCTCTTCTATTGCATCAACGGGGGTAATTCACTGGAAACGGACAACATGTAAACCATGTGAGAGCATAGAGGCATGATGAAGACGTTTAGTTCAAGTACTAGGGAATTAAATAGGAATCATAGGATAAGAGGTGAACTGACATGTAAATGTGAAAGCAAGAACGTCGTGTGTTTGGTGAACTGTAAAGTATGTAAGAAGCAAGCTTGTGGATCGGCCACGCGTTGCTTTTCTATAAGTAATTTCCCAAAATTATTGAATAAAATTGCCGCGAAATTAAATATTCATTTCTTATCAGATCAGGTCTAGCCTAAGCCGACAACTGATAAATTAACATACTGTAGTACAGTAGTAGGCCTAAGTTAAGTGTGGTTACCACCGGGACAGAGTTCCCTACCGGTACCTGCCAGAACCGGAACCCAGCTCTTTATATTCCAGTGCAGCAGTAGGCAGGTAGGTACCGGTAACGGTACATATGTTGTACCGTACGTCATGCTGTCATGTGCAGTACGTACGGTAACGGGCCTAACTTTGTAATTCATATCCTCAGTAATCAGTCCCAGACCAAGCTATTCCAGTACACAGTCAAACAGGCCTATTAGCTCTCCCGCTATTATTACTATATACTGATATATGTGACAGGTACGGTACCCGGTAGACCTCCCTACATAGTTTGTTATACAGTACAACAGTACAACAAATGATAGGCCTACCTGATAAGAAATGAATATTTAATTTCGCGACAATTTTATTCAATAATTTCGGGAATTTTCTTATATAAAGCAACGCGTGGCTAATTTTATCTAAAAGTTGGTACCCGGTGTTATAATAGCCGACAAAAGAGCCTAATAATCAGACTCACGTATCCGGGTAAATTTGGTTAATGTTATGAGAAAAATATTAACCATATACGGTCCATGGTATGTACCTCAGGGAATAATAGTACATGAGTTGGCGGTCGAATCCGTTTAACAAAATATTAACAAACAGGATTAACAAAATATTTATAAAGTAGATTGGTCGAACACAACGTGTGTATTCGATCGTTTTGCGCTGTTCTGATCGCCTCGAGTCCACGACGCGGACGAGAGACGAAGATCGGACCTCTCGTACCGCCCCCGCTGCCCCCGCCCCCGTAAACAAGGGGGTAGATATTTGGCGGAGATTTTACGGAATGTTGGGTCCCAAATCCATAGGATTAGGGGATCTAGTATACAGTTGAGGGAGCCGATACAGTTCAGTGTGATTGTGAATAGCGTGACCCATTCCGCGCAGATGTTGAGAAGCTCGCAGTCGTAGAGAATCATAACGAAGGAGGGTAAGACCCCGCAGATGATGTTGACACCTGTGATTAGTATTATCGGGCGAGCAAGTACGAATTCTTTGCCCAAACTTGTCGAAAATCGTCTAATACCTTCGGTAAAACTCTTCCTTTCTGTAACCTGAAACGGATAAAACTTAATCAATATGACTTTAAACAGAGAATAAGGAACTATAAATCACAAATAACTAATGGGAAGAAACCAAGCTGTTGCGTGGACGCACATTTTGGGCAGAATGGACACACGTGGAATGATTTTCGAATAACCCCAATAGAACACGTATCGAAGGGACCAAACCTGGAAGAACGTCTTAGACAGAGGGAGGGATTTTGGCAATGTACATTAGGAACACGTTCGTGGGGCCTTCGCGCAGCACGAGGCCCAGTTATGAGATACAAATTAAAATTGTGCGACTGTATCACAAAATCAGGTTATGAGATATTAACCCACACCACCAATTAATCAAAGAAAGGGGGACAGTACGTGTTCACCCCTTTTAATCTGCACCCCCCCCCTCCCCCCACCCACCAATACATAACCGCGACATCTACCACCCACGGAAGGGTAGCACGAACTTATTTCCAAACGCACGTTCAATATGCAAAGCCAGGTGGTTTATAGGAATATAATCAATGCAGTACTCGTCTTCATTATAATCCTCTTTGCGTTCGACCTGTTTTGTATTAAAATATATTTATTAAACGCAGGCTGACGCTCTTTATAATAATAATACCTAGGGATGCCAGCTTCCAGACTTTCAATCTTTACTGCCGCGCAAACCCCGCAGAGGAAGTTTTGGTTTGAGAGATCAAGCCCATCGGCAATTGGTGTTTCAATTTCGGTCCAGGAACTCTGACAATGGGAGCATTCAATCTTAGCTGTGGTCCATTCCCGTGGTTTCGGCTTCCTTTTCTTCGTCCCAATGACAGATTCTTCTGAAGACGTTTGATTCGCTTTCAGTTTATTGTTGGCGTTTGTGTTTTGAAGTTGTATTCGAGTGGACAGTCGCGCCGGTTTCGAGGTAACCATACCGACCTGTGATAAGCGTTGGTTTTGTTGAGTGCCGGTATTCATCTTCTCTCACCTCTTCAATGTCAGATGTTGCAAATACTGATAACACGAATAACGGTATATATTTCAATACTTGTGGTAATTACCTGAATCCGTACCAGTGGGGACAATTTTTTTTGGCGATTTTCCCTATGCCCGTGGTGAAACACTTAGACTTTTAATTACCATTACGGCGATTTATCTATGTCTATGGGGAAACACTTAATTAAACTTTAATTACCATTCTGGCTATTTGTCTATGCCCATGATGAAACACTTTAAAAACTATTTAACTACTTCGTGGGTCAGATCGGGTCGAACCGTCTTTCCAATGGAGCGGTAACTGGCGTGTCCGTCTGTTGCCACAGTACTACCAACGTTAGCCAAGTGAACAATCGGTGCCTGCATAACAGGTCAAAACCGATTCGGGATTTTCTGAGCGAACATTTTTCGGGCTCGTTTCGATGGGGAAACGTCAACGGCTGTGGCCAACCACTGTGTAGATATGCTCGACGTACACGTTTTCCACAATGGTATTTCCGCTTGGATGTCACGGTTTCATCCCACTGCCCATTCTGGAACGATCCCTTAGAGGCTTCATAATCGATGCGGTTATATATAGATATTATCTCGGTTATATAATTGATATAGTCAGTTGTCGTGGCAGGATAAATTATTGTCTCCCTGGCAACTTGTTGCCCATTACTTCCGTGACACACAAGTTACAGAATTTTCATCGACGTTTTGTGGTCTAACATTCCACCCACGCCAAGATATCCACCCTCGTCGTTGGTGCGGGCGGCCAGAGTGCTACGACCACACACATTTCAAGTGCACTAATACAGTAGCATCTTTGCCCCGGGTCGAGCTGCGGACCGTCCTTCCTTCTCCCTCAATTTCATTTCCATTTTACAATATTTACAGTTGGGAGGCGACTGGCCCAACCCATGGGTATTCCACCATTGCCATATGGCCATCGAGGACGAGGCTTCAATGTCACATAGGTTTAGGTCTTTTAGACAATTGAGATCGCAACCAGGTGTAGAGCAATTCAGTTTTGCCATATCAGAATTCAGGATATAAAGACTTTATCAAGGTTAACAGGTAGTATGGGTACCGGTCTGCCGGTACCGGTAGGTGGTAGGCTACAATGTTACAAACACAAAGCACTGTACAATTATAAGTTCAACAGTACAGTACATATTGTTGATGGGAAAGGGCAGCAGCCAATACTGCAATAGCATAGCTAGTCGCGGGCTGATGCCTTTAGGGGATGGGATCAGGTTACAAAGAGGTACCGGTATGCAGTATGCAGGTAATTACAGACCTACGTATACATACATAACACAGTGCATGATATATGTGTTTGTGTGTCTGTTCTGTGTAGTCTGTAGTCCGCAAGAAGAGTGCATAATTCATGGTAATATACAATGGAACAATAATTTTTATCACATGCTGCGCGAAGGGCAAATTGACCTCTCTTGGAATTTTTTTTAAAAATGATTAAATACCTACGTTGGACTGCCTGTATATCGAATTTCAGACAAAATTAATGAAAATTGAAGAAATGTCGCACATTCTAAAATTGAAATTTTTGCAAAATTTCGAAAAACTCATGAGTTTCTGACATGCTGCGCGAAGCGGAAATAGCAATATACTGAAATTTTTTTTTTCAATGTGGTCACTATAGGCTGTATAATGCCTGTTAAAATTTAAGGAGGGTTCTGATAAAAAATGTTGACAGGGGAGTAGAGTTTATCACTGGTACGGATTCAGGATAGAGCCATACTTGTCAATAGTAATATAGATAATTTAGATAACTATTTTATATCTGTACTGTTGAGCAAACTCTACATAAATCCCAACCTGTGTATCGCCGGTAGGGCTGTTGCTGTGCAAGCAAGTGCCAGAGTGCTGAAGTGCTAGTTGCCACCGGTCAACCGGTACCGGTAGTAGGGTGGTATCTACGGTGCGCACTGCAACGGCAGTACAGCAATACGGTGTACCGTGCCAATGACTGAATGATTAGCGGTAACTATCTAAACTATTATATTATTATTACCGGTACTGGGCTAATTAGGCCTAAACTATAATCACCGCAAGGGTTGCCGGCGCCGGGGCCATGTTTAACAGTTTAATTAGATTACATGATATGGCATGTCTGCAGTGTATGGTACCGGCTGACCAGTATTGCAGTATTGACTGATTGCTGGATTGCAGGATTCTCGATTCAGGGATTGAGTACAGCCTGACAGTACCGGTACACATGGTACATGCAGATTGGCAGACAGCCCCAATCTGCCAATGTATTGCAAAATTTGTCAGAAAACCAGCTGATTTATCCTACAGTAATAATAATTTAACGCATTTTAAATTTGGATAAATAAATTTATTATAACTGCAATAACAGATACACTGATGCTGCACGAAGGCCCCACGCAAATTCTACTTGGAAAATTTTCAAACTTTTGCCAAACAACATGTGTACCAAGTTTGGATAGATTTCATCAAGGATTGGCCGAGTTATTAACGTTTAAAATAAAATACTGAAAAAAAACGCGACAGAACGACAGAACGACAGAACGACAGGTTGATTAATGGTACCCCTACGCTAAGGCTCACTCACTTCGTGGCTCGCCCCACAATAGTGGAGTCGCTTAAGGCTAAAATATAGCAAAATCGTTAATTGCAGGACAAAAGCGTGAAAATGTGACTATATATGTAAAAAAATGTGTAGATTAATCTGAGCCTGTGTACCAAAAACATTGACTACTTCCCTAGCAACAGGGTGACTTTTTCATAGCAACCGGATACTTTTGGTCGTATCTGTTATTGAAACTCGCCATATAGAAAAATTACGTTTATATAACGTTTATTTAAAGATAGAAGTCGTGTACACGTTTCCATAGCAACCAGTTGACCTTTCCCTAGCAACCACTGTATAATTAATCATGATTGAAACTTGGGATAATCAGCCTGACTAGCAATATAAGATTGTTATTAATGACATAGGTGCTGATGCACGTTTCCATTGCAACAGGGTGAGCTTTCCCTAGCAACCGCAATTAATTCAATTCAATTCAATTCAATTTATTTATTTCCATAGATTGCATAATTATTGACGTGGGCCCCATAGCATAGGTAGATCAACCGGAATAGCAATATAAGATTGTTAGTAGTTATGTAGATTAGAGCTGATACACGTTTCAATAAAAATATTTCACTTTAGGCTTATGGGGATAATGTGTGTTTATAAAACTACAGTTGTAAAAGTAAAAAAGTACGGTTAAAAATCCAAAAATGTAACCACGGGCGGAACTGACCCCATAATAAAAATAATATATGTAAGCGGATTCAATTCCGCCTCATTACCCACCAGAAAATGGGGTAGTGGCATTTTCAGCAATATGTTGGAGATACGAGATTAGCAATATTAATCTCGTATCACAACCAACATTTGGGGGGGGGGGGGGGGGGGCAACACAAGCCCCGAAACCACACACAAAGGAAGGTTAGAGGTCAAACCACCTCGGAGGGGACACAGCTAGCAGAGGCTAGCAACAGAGGGGAAACACTCCCAGAGAGTGAAAGGGTGAGAAGTAGGTCATTAGCCAATAAGGGCAAAGGAGAGCATCCACTAGGTAGCAGGCCAAGGTAGCGTAGGAGTGAAGTAATATTGGTATATCAATCATATATTATCTCCTGCTACCGGTTTGTGATTCAGTTTAGTTAGTTACCCAGTTTCAGTGCAGACGGGTAATATTGTTTTACCGTCATCGTCAACAACATTGGCTGTATATTAATCTATTACCAGTATATCACAATATTGTCATCCGCCATCATATTAACTGTGCTATCACTATTATATTAGACCGCCAAGGAACAATATTAACTCTGGACGCTTTTCTCCAACGGCCTCGGCCAAGCAATCAGTGACACCATCCCATCCTGCGGTGACGCGTACGAACAACCTACCCGGTCGGAATCTCTGATCCCGTCACAATATAATAATACAATGTTGATATAATTCTCTAAAAAATCTGTAAGAAATACTTCCAACTTCAATAATTTATTCCAACTGCTTGTTAGACACACTGTATATCAATCACATATGATTCGTATAATTAAAAGAATTGGTATAATTATAATACTAAATAATTTTAATTTACAGTTTTCAGGCTGTGTATTTGATGTATAAACACATTATCCTCATAAAGCCAAAAGTGAATATTTTTTAAATATGGATATCACCTTTTGTTTCTATGGAAACGTGCGTCACAGCTATGCTATGGACATTTTGCTATGGACACGTGTATCAGCGCCAATGTTATTACTAACAATCTCCTATTGCTAGACAGGTTGATTATCCCAAGTTTCAATCATAATTTCATTATTAAATATGCAGCGGTTGCTAGGGAAAGGTCACCCTGTTGCTATGGAAACGTGCATCAGCTCCTATGTCATTACTAACAATCTTCTATTGCTAGTCAGGTTGATTATCCCAAGTTTCAATCATAATTTCATTAATTATAGAGTGGTTGCTAGGTAAAGGTATCCTTGTTGCTATGGAAACGTGTACAGGCTTATATTATAAACTAACCCAGTTATATAATCGTAATTTTTGTATATTATGAATCCTATTATACATCTCTATTATACAGCTGGCCCACCAACCTAAAGTGCCCTCTTTGTAAAATAGATACACATCCACTTGCGAAATGCAACACCTTCTTAAAAAAGACACTAAAGGAGAGACGACAGACGGCTTTGGACTTGTCGACATGCTTCTTGTACCTTAGACCGGGACATTTGCGACGTAAGTGTAGACTAATAATTGTAAAAACCTGTCCTGTGTGTTAGGGCTCCCATCACCCTTTGTTACACTTAGACCAGGCCCCGAAGGGAGAAATAGACCAACGTGTACACTTCACCGATTGTGAGACAGACTCATCCGATGAAGGACCGGATGCATTCTACCCTGGACAGTTTACCGACGACGATGAATGTTGTAACCATGTTAGTGTGTATGAAGCCTTTGCCTATGAGGAACCCGTAGCGGAAGATTGTCTTAAAATTGAGAACAATCCCAACACCCGGTCATTTCAGGATGCCGGGGTGAGAGAGTTTCCGGTACTCAAAGTCCGGATCCAAGCGGGAAATAGTAGCGTTGTGGTAAATGCCTTAATGGACACAGGAAGTACGGGCACCTTCATAGACGCAAAGTTAGCAAAATCCTTATTCGCCAGGGAACAGGGCCATGACATGAAACTAACATTATCTGGGATAATGAAACGTTGGCAATCTACCATTGAGACAAAGTATTATAAGGCATCCTTGTCCACCCCTCAAGATACCAGTGGCCGGGATAGAGTCTCTAACATTAAAATGTTTGTCATCCGGAATTTTGCCAAAAGTCAACTAATAATATTCCATAATATTCCCCGTTTCACCCCACACTACCCAGGCGTACAGATGTTGATAGGCTAAAATGTACCCGAGGCCTTAGAAATTTTGAAGAAATGACCCAAACATCATCATCGGCCTACGCCTGTCAAACGAGAGTGGGATGGTTCTGTACCGGGCCTTCCTGGAAAACTCTATTAGAACGAAAAGGACCGACAAGTACATACACCGACACTTGCAATTTAGTGACCCAGTTTTGCAATGAGATCATAGAGACAGAAGAGGATGTCTTGACTACCCCTGACCAACCCGACAGTGATAGTGACGCCCCCTTGACCTCAGACCAAGACTGTTTCCTTACTAGGTACAGTGAACCCGATATCGTGTCCCCAATGACCGACCAAGAATTGCTCAGCACCCAGCTGGAGTTGTGTAATTTACTACACACACCTCCCGACCTGCAGCAAGAACTTAGCGAACTAGAGGAAGCCAGGTGTCTTTTAAGGCTGGAAGAGCATACCTTCACTAGGATGCAGCAGGAGATACTTGAGCAAAACTCCAATGACAAAGCATTGTCAGTGGAAGAGGAGCGAGCAAAACAGATTCAGAGAACCACCACCAGCTTTTTGCTGGAACAAGGCAAATACGAAGTGGGGCTTCTCTGGCGGTCCCCCCAACCCAAACTATTTAATAACAAGACACTTGCGCATAAACGCATTTTACAACTGGAAAGGCGTCTCACAGCCAACCCGACAGCTCATGGGTTATATAAGGAGCAAATGACCAAGTTCATAAGCAAGGGATATGCGGAACTGGTCCCACCAGACACCCCCAAGACTGACCGGACATACTACCTTACTCACCATTACGTCGAACGGGAATACAAACCAGGACGTATAAGGACAATCCCTTAAAACTCGGAACTGCTACACAGACCCAACTTGTTGCAGTCTCTACCTGGAATATTAATGCGCATATGACAATATGACGTTGCCTTTGCTTCAGACATAGAGGGTATGTTCCTGCAAGTGAAAGCATTAGATATTGACCAGGACATCATGCATTTCTTGTGGTGGACAGAAGGAGATTTCCAGCCCATCGAACTCATGTTCAGTGCTACATCAAACAGCTGACGACCATCGGAATGAATTTCCACCATCTGTCATAGATAATATAGACATAGATATTTTCATGGACCATAACTTGAAATCAGCCCCGACAGTTAAGGAAGCCATAGACATTGCTCAAGGGACAGTAAACTGCCTGAAACTTGGAGGATTTCGGCTGACGAAATTCACTAGCAATTCCCACGAGTTTCTAAAGGCCATACCCCCCGCAGAGCGTGGCGATACCGAACTAGACTTAAACAAGGACGACCTGCCAGAGACTAAGACGTTAGGACTTTGTTGGCTAACAGAAAGCGATACTATGGTATTCAAAGTCAAGTTAAGAAAGGGCAAAGCTCGAACCAAGCGCATTTGCCTCAGCATACTTAGCACTTAGTTCGAGCCTATCGGATTTATTAGTCCAGTTATTTTACTGGCTCGAGATCTCGTTCAGCAAATGTGGAAGGAGAATGAAAGTTGGGACGACCCCTTGACAGGGACACTATTAGAAGACTGGTGGCGATGGGAATGGTCCTTGCCCAACTTGGAGAAGTTTTCCCTACCCAGAGCATATTTCCCAAATGTAGACTCCCTGCAGACTTACGAACTCTATGTATTCAGTGACGCGAGCGACAAAGGCATTGAGATTGTAGCTTACTTTAGATGCGAAACCCCGGATGGTATCACAGTAGCTTTAGTTGCCTCGAAAGCACTTATAAGACCAATAGCTAAAACCAAAGACACTTTGACTATACCCAGAGCCGAACTTAAGGTAGCCGTATACGCTACCATCATTGCCGAGAATGTGTTGGCACAGACCGACTATTCAGTAGTGAGGACAGTTTACTGGACAGATGCTGCATTAGTTTTAGAATATCTGACCAACATAACATGCCAGTTCAGCGTGTACGTGACAAACCGTGTAGCGCGGATCCTAAAGGACACTGACGTCAAACAATGGAGACACTGCCCTGGATTGTTAAATCCAGCCAACATTGCTTCTCGCGGCGCCACCCCTCAGGAACTGATAGATACTAAGTGTTGGTTGCAAGGACCTGCCTTTTTGCAAGGCCCCGAAGATAGTTGGCCCCAAAATTTAATGCCTGCAGAGATAAGGCAGCAAGTGAAGGGCGCGGAAATCGCTAAGTCTAAGAACAAGGCATCCAAATCGAAGCTATTCAAAAACATCGACATATCTTCATTACATGTGCGCGAGAGTGTGAGCCCAAAGAGCACCCCAGATAGTGAAGCCCTCATTACCCTCTCCTTTCCAGACTTGACTGACGGCCTTTCACCGCTCATTAGCAGGGCCATGGATCACTATAGTTCCTGGCACAAACTTTGTCGTGCCGTTAATATACTGAAGCGTTATGTGTACTACCGCTGTAATAAAAACAAAATCACACAAGGTAAATTATTGGAGCACGAAGTAGACTATACCAACATGCAGCTACTCCAATTATCCCAAATGCAAGAAAAGGCTCCAATGTACGAATACCACCTTAAGCACCCCGCTACGCAGTCAAACTATAAATTCTCCAGTGTGATATCGACGGCCTAATCAGAGTGGGAGGTAGACTCACAAGCGCTCCCCTTTCCGGTATTTCCCATTATATTATATTTCCCATTATTATCTACGATCCCGCCATACAACGAAAGATGATACAGGATGTACACAATCAGTTGTTGCACACCAGGAGGGAACACATACTTAGCGAAGTACGCACAAGGTATTACTTTGTAAAACCCAGGAAAGCCTTAAATAAAGTTGCAGCTGTTTACCCTGTAAGAAACTGTATTGCCAACCCATGACTCAGTTAGAAGCTCCCTTACCTAAGGAACGTGTTAGCTGCTACGAGCCCCCCTTTACACATACGGGTGTAGACTTATTTGGACCAATAGAAGTCAAGAGGGCTCGAACCATGGTTAAAAGATGGTGCATTATCTTCGTCTGCATGACATGCCCCGCCGTACAGCTTGACATCGTTAACGACATCTCCATGAATAGCTTTATCCAGTGCTTACGTAGACAAATCAATCGATACGGCACCAGCAATACAATGAAGTCAGATAAAGCTAACTTTATAGGGGCAAACAACAAGATAACACGCTCTATAGAACAGTGGAACCAGGATCAAGTTGATGAACTGTTGAAGGTTTTCGCTTCCAGCTAGACCTTTAATGCCGCAAACGCACCCTGGTGGGTGGGAGCTGGGAAAGATTAATTCGTAGCGTAAAGGTAGCTTTCCACCATATACTACCCTGCAAGGCTTACCTAACAGACGAGATACTCCGTACTATCTTAGAGGAAGACACTGCTTACCTGAATAGTCGACCCCTCATGCCCGTTTCAGCCAGCCCCAAAGAGCTAGAAGCCCTTACACCAGACCACTTTCTGATAAAGAAGAAAGTAGTGTTGTTACCAGTCTCGAAACCCGAGGACGGTGAGGAGTTAATGTGACAGACTTGGATGATGACTCAACTGCTGTCAAGCCGATTCGCAAACCAATTTGAGCGATTTTATCTTCCCAGCATACAACTCAGGAACAAATTGTTTTCGGTGGAAGACAATGCCAGAGTAGGAGACATGGTATTAGTAGTGGTCCCTGATCTCCCACGGAAATATTGGGAGACAGCGCGCATAGTAGAAACACACGTCAGCGTGAAGAATCTGGCAACTACGGCAAGCAAGAAGTCAAGCCAACAGACTTGACATATTTTATATTGACATAATAGTTAACTCCCTTGGAACGTTTGAGTGCACCTCATATCAGACTCAAGCGTGGGAACGGGTTATGTTGCGTCGTTAACCACTGACCCCATACATTTTTAAAAATATGCCATATATTCAGCTTGACAGGCTAATGTAATTTATCCTTACCAAATAACAATAGAACTATGGGATGTTTCATGATAAATCGTTTTATACATGGTGCATGAAACTTGAGCTTATTTCTAGAACAATAACGAATAAAATGATATAAACAATAGGACTGTGGGATGTTTCATGATAAACTGTTTTATACACAGTGCATGAAACTTGATCTCAGTTCTAGAACATTCTAGAATACTATTAAGAAAAGTGGGTGGTTTCAAGATAAGTCGTTATACACTCGACGCATGAAACCTGAGCCCAACTCTTGACAGCATGTTGCCATAAGTCATTATTAAACATGACGCGCAGCCAACCAAAACCCTTAATAATTGTATGATGATGTATGATGATGATTGTATGATTGAATGATGATGATGAATTGTACGATGTGATACAATGCGGAGAATGCGGAATTCATATCCTTTATTTAGGTTAAACCAAACTCTGGGTAAATTCTGGAGACGGCCCTCCACTTCTTGTATAACCCGAGTACATAAGTGAGTAACAAATAAAATTATAATCAATTACACTAGTCATGATATGACAATAACAAACCTTGGTCTTGCTGTATTATGACGGCCCAATAACACTTGAATGCAGAGTCTCAATTACTACTCTCGCTTCTTGTCAATTGCCAGAGTACAGTAAGAGATGTCAATTATTAGTTGGCTTGAAACTTAAAGAACCAACATAGCTTGATATTGATTAATACAATATCATATTCATATAAATCCGTTCAAGTCACTGTAATAATAAGCATTACGGGAATGATTACAACATAATATTTATAGTTTGAAGCTCGTACACCGGGATTACAGTACGCTCAGACTACTAATCGACAGAACAAGGACAAAATCGAACAAAATCTTTCACTTGACTCTAACGACGGGCCTAGCGGCCCGACGTCTTTTCGTCGCCCTCTAGTATTTATTATGTTTTTTTATAATATAATATATTTTTATTAATAATATATTTATATTTATTATATTTATTTATTTATATTTATATATTATTATATTTATATATTATTATATTTATAATATATTATATTTTTTTATAATATATCCTGATATACAAATTGGATTGCAACTGTAAAAAATGTGGCTTACAACACATTTCCCCCAGCATAGACTATTCGTCGGGTTATAAGAGTATTAATTAAGGGGGGTGGGGGGGGGGGGGGGGGGGTAGCACCCCCAAATTGAAGCTCACATTTTTGTGTCTCTGGACCATAAAATTGTGTGAAAATTATTTTTGTGCTACTAAACATCGCATGGACTGTGTGAGAATAACAAAACCAAATATTTTTAAAATTGGCCCCAAATGACGCCGTAATGGCAAAAAGTGCCTTTTTGCGCCAACGGCTTTTTCTCCACCAATATTTGTTGAAAATTTTTGAACATTTGAACATTTTGAACAATTTTGAAAATTAATGCTATTATATTTTGAATTTTCAGTGTGATTGCAGACCAGATTGTTACAAGTGTGGCATCTATGAAAAGCCGGTTTGTTCAGGACTACCTAAATGTCGTCTTTGATGGCTATCAACACCGTTGATATGGATCGGGAATACATCCTACAGTAAATGAAGTTAAATACTTCATGCGGAGGTGGAGGGCACTGATTTTATTGGAATATTTATGATTTCAATTTAAAAAATTAAAATAAATTATAGAAATGATTAATTTATTATTCTATTATATGTTTTAACATACACAGATTCAATAAATATGACAATGACGTGTCTGTTGTCATATCTCAATCAAGACAAAGGCCTACGTGCGTTAGTTATTATTGCTTACTTTAACTAATAATAATTAGGAGATTAAATTCCAAATTTATTTTTGTCCTATTTAGGCAATGCAAAATCCAGGTAGACTTGAATAAACATTAAATGATCCCTAATAATATGCTAATAAATCCAAATTTTTTCGCAAATTTTGAATAGGCCTCCTAGTCAATTTTTCATCCTCTATTAGGAATAAGTATCGCATAGATCATATCAATAATACTGATATTATTGTATTATTGTATTACTATCAATGCACTTTAAAGAATTTACAACAATATTTCCGTTATTAACAATTAACAATATTAACAATTAATAATACCGATAACTTCATAAGCGAACCAATCTTAATTTCATTTTCATTCACATTCATCAATTTAATTATTATAGCTTCTCCAGTTACTAGCCAATGAGAGGCCAGGATTTCAAATTACAATGACGTGTCTGTTGTCATATCTCAATCAAGACAAAGACCTACGTGCGTTAGTTATTATTGCTTATTTAACCTGCGTTTCAGACATGTCTGGTGTTATAAACTGCAAAAAAATATTTCTGCAATGCAAAGAAATTAAAGCTGTTAATTAAGTGAAAATAGCAAATGTTTGTTTACCTCTTAAATTAGAAAGCTTAATTTACTAAATTTACCAAACTAATAGCCATTATTGTTCGTGATAAACAACAAAAACATATTTTACTAACATTTAATTTAAACTCAATATTTTACCTCTGTGAAATTTGATTTGATTTGATTTGATTTGTGAAATCTGAGTAAATTTATTGAATTAACTAGCAGGACCTATGATATTTCAACTTGCTGTGTTGCATCATTATCTTGCTTGCTTATTGCATTGCATCATTAACTTGTCGTGCGTATTAAATCTTATTGTTATAGTTATTATTATTGCTTTACCTTGTTGATGAAAATACAAGACCAGAGATCACACCAACTTGATTTCCACACGGTTAGTGCTGACTGCGCCCTGTCTGTAATAGATTCGTTTCATTTAGTGCCGAAGCTATATACTTACAGTGATTGATTGTACATTCAGACCAGATATATATATTAGATAATATATATATATACATAAACTTCCGTGAGCGTCCAATTCCCCCCCTCCCCTATCTGAACTATTCATGAGAAAATAATAAATGGCCCTCAGCAACTTTGGTTGAAAATTTCGCAGAATTTTGAGAAAAAGAACCCTACAAGTAAACTATGTTGTTGCCTAGCAACTCAACCCAATTTCCTTCATTAGTGTCTAATAATTTAGACGTTTCATCTCGACGTTTCTATTTATAGACTGTAGTACAGTGTACCGTATTGCCAACCCATGACTCAGTTAGAAGCTCCCTTACCTAAGGAACGTGTTAGCTGCTACGAGCCCCCCTTTACACATACGGGTGTAGACTTATTTGGACCAATAGAAGTCAAGAGGGCTCGAACCATGGTTAAAAGATGGTGCATTATCTTCGTCTGCATGACATGCCCCGCCGTACAGCTTGACATCGTTAACGACATCTCCATGAATAGCTTTATCCAGTGCTTACGTAGACAAATCAATCGATACGGCACCAGCAATACAATGAAGTCAGATAAAGCTAACTTTATAGGGGCAAACAACAAGATAACACGCTCTATAGAACAGTGGAACCAGGATCAAGTTGATGAACTGTTGAAGGTTTTCGCTTCCAGCTAGACCTTTAATGCCGCAAACGCACCCTGGTGGGTGGGAGCTGGGAAAGATTAATTCGTAGCGTAAAGGTAGCTTTCCACCATATACTACCCTGCAAGGCTTACCTAACAGACGAGATACTCCGTACTATCTTAGAGGAAGACACTGCTTACCTGAATAGTCGACCCCTCATGCCCGTTTCAGCCAGCCCCAAAGAGCTAGAAGCCCTTACACCAGACCACTTTCTGATAAAGAAGAAAGTAGTGTTGTTACCAGTCTCGAAACCCGAGGACGGTGAGGAGTTAATGTGACAGACTTGGATGATGACTCAACTGCTGTCAAGCCGATTCGCAAACCAATTTGAGCGATTTTATCTTCCCAGCATACAACTCAGGAACAAATTGTTTTCGGTGGAAGACAATGCCAGAGTAGGAGACATGGTATTAGTAGTGGTCCCTGATCTCCCACGGAAATATTGGGAGACAGCGCGCATAGTAGAAACACACGTCAGCGTGAAGAATCTGGCAACTACGGCAAGCAAGAAGTCAAGCCAACAGACTTGACATATTTTATATTGACATAATAGTTAACTCCCTTGGAACGTTTGAGTGCACCTCATATCAGACTCAAGCGTGGGAACGGGTTATGTTGCGTCGTTAACCACTGACCCCATACATTTTTAAAAATATGCCATATATTCAGCTTGACAGGCTAATGTAATTTATCCTTACCAAATAACAATAGAACTATGGGATGTTTCATGATAAATCGTTTTATACATGGTGCATGAAACTTGAGCTTATTTCTAGAACAATAACGAATAAAATGATATAAACAATAGGACTGTGGGATGTTTCATGATAAACTGTTTTATACACAGTGCATGAAACTTGATCTCAGTTCTAGAACATTCTAGAATACTATTAAGAAAAGTGGGTGGTTTCAAGATAAGTCGTTATACACTCGACGCATGAAACCTGAGCCCAACTCTTGACAGCATGTTGCCATAAGTCATTATTAAACATGACGCGCAGCCAACCAAAACCCTTAATAATTGTATGATGATGTATGATGATGATTGTATGATTGAATGATGATGATGAATTGTACGATGTGATACAATGCGGAGAATGCGGAATTCATATCCTTTATTTAGGTTAAACCAAACTCTGGGTAAATTCTGGAGACGGCCCTCCACTTCTTGTATAACCCGAGTACATAAGTGAGTAACAAATAAAATTATAATCAATTACACTAGTCATGATATGACAATAACAAACCTTGGTCTTGCTGTATTATGACGGCCCAATAACACTTGAATGCAGAGTCTCAATTACTACTCTCGCTTCTTGTCAATTGCCAGAGTACAGTAAGAGATGTCAATTATTAGTTGGCTTGAAACTTAAAGAACCAACATAGCTTGATATTGATTAATACAATATCATATTCATATAAATCCGTTCAAGTCACTGTAATAATAAGCATTACGGGAATGGTCGTGGTCTACTTAGTGGCTCTCTCCCAAGGCATGAGTAAACCTAGTTTAAGTCACTAGTTATAGTTATAGTCTATATTTATATTATCCTTTAATGGTTTAATACCACCAACCCTTTAATCACGACATTAATATGACAATAGTATAAACACCGATACTATACAGACAAACACCACAACCAAGTAAATAAATTAATTAATACAACCAACATAGACGTAATAATATCACAGTAGACCCAGATCTGTGTGAATGAGCAATACCCTATTCTACCGCTATATTTAGTGATTGTTGATCCTTGATAAATTAATAGCTAACATAGGGATTAAAACATTGGGACGCTGGTGTGTCGCTCGCGCAACCCTTTTTAATAAAGTTCTAGAGTTTTATCGTATATTTTTCCTACAATTAATACCCTTAAATATATTTAATGAGTATCCATGGAAATTAAAAATATCAACATTCGGGAAATAGTAAGTTTGTAACGGACATTAGTGCGTGTTGTGGCATTGGGTGTGTTAGTTTGCACGGTAGTACGAATAACAGCTATTCTCCGTGTGTTTACTGTAGCAAACCGAAACCCTATTGCAGACTAATTTCAGTCGCACTACAATAGTCGATATACCCCGACGAATACCCCTCGGAGAGACCGGCCTCGAGCTTTTCCTGCGCGTTAGCTGCTTCGTCTTCCACACGTTCTTCCACACCTGTTGGATAGGGAATAGACGTAGCGGTTCTAATGTGGCCAGGGGAAGCTCGGGTCCGTGTTGTGATGGCCACTGCCGTGCCTATATGAACTCAAATAACTATAATAATTATCGACTCATTGGTTAACTTCTGCTGGATTATTAATATATACTTAATACTAATATATATTAATCGACTGGTATCGCGGGACCGAGCGGCTCATGGTTCGAGGTTTCCGTTATGCGCTATTTCGCAAACATGTCCGTTATGCGCATTGTGGCCTTTGCACACACAAGGCTCCCACCCAACCTGGAGTTCTTTGTGAGTGCCTCACCGATAGTCGTATCCAACTCTATTGTCCCTTCTGCCGCATTAACGACGATCACACCTTCTTCTCCTGTCTAGCCTTTGCCACCCATTGCGAGCATTGCCAACTCAAGGGACACAATAGTCCAAACTGCCCCTTAGGCCTCGACATCGAGGTAGAAGATGAAACAAGTGTCACCCGGTATATTCGATCGTGGGAAGGATGCGCAGATCTCAATGCGATCACCATGTCCCGATACGCCACAGCGAAAGCTCACCTCGGAGTATACGCAGTTGCCCCCTTCACCTGTGCAACAGGTGCTTGGCTACCGAGTTACGAGCTCCTCAACTGTGTAGCTTCCTGCACAAACACCCGCTTCATCTGACACTTCCTTCGCAAGATACACTCAGAGCGCATGACGTCCTACGATATAATAAAGTTTAATAGTGACTCTACATTTTATGGTCCACAGTTCCTGGAAGGATATCCCGAGCTGCTCCCACAGCATCGAGTTTTCAGTGAACACGCTCAACGTGAAAGACCAGTTCTCCACACTGTACCTCCGAGAATTTTCCTTGGCAACAACCCCAGTTTGGTGTCGTTACCCAAACCGTCCCCTCAGGACCAGTGCAGGCTGCTGTGCGGAAGCGCTTAGCTGCTCCTCCGGGATTAGATATCCGCGACCGGCTGTCGACTCAGGTGCAACAAGACCGGTTGAGTTCCTGTCCTTGCCCGGCACCTCCACCGGGACATACACCGATCGTCCGATTTCACCGATACCAGACGAGGTAGATATACACCCGGGTCCCAACGAGATGCTTTCAAGCGACGACCTGACGTTACCCGTGCCCCAAACGCTTGCGAAGAAGAGGAAACGATTATTTATGCGAAATGCCCCCAAACATCCCAAGCGAAAGCGATGATATAAGATTACTATCAGTTAGCCTGTCAATCTTTATAAATCACTGTACTCATTCATCAACTGTTAAGTGTTATAAAACTATCATATTTGTAAATCATAAACAATATGTATTTCTCATTATAGGAGTGAAACTCGATATATTAGTCGAAGTTATATATTTTATATTCGAAGGACAATATGACTCAATGCTTACCTACTTACGTCAATTACTTTACCGACCTACCATATTTGTAAATATATCAAACTCTAATGTTGTTTGAAAGGTCATTTAATGCTTGTTTAGTCCTACCGGAAGTGACTCAACAAACTATATTATTTTATATGAGGAATTTGATCTACCCTTAATTAATTTCATTTAATTTTTTAGTTAGATTGTTTATCGCATTTAATTGTATGTGGCAAGTATTTAATATCGACGTTACCTTTAAACGTTAAAAGATTGTAAATACCCTTTCCATGTAAATTTTCAAAAACTCAATATTGTATTATTCATGGAACGATTGTTGAACTTGTACGTAATTTTAGGGAACGGTTTTGCTGCACACACTAACTGCATATCGAAATCTTATATTTTTATCAGAGAACTATTCAACTTCTGTGCGCATAATATTCGTCTCAAATCCATGTTGTATATCACTGTTAAGATTGTTTGTCCATTGCCCAGCATCAGTTGCCGTAATCCTAAAGCTAATATTGATTGTCATATTCTACAATGTTCTTGCTCCCTATTGGCTGTTCTATTCTTACAGTGCTTATATAGTCGATGTTCATCCTAATATATTTTAAGGCATAACCTAATAACATCTTAAGCCTGTTTCGAGTCATGTAACTAGCAGGACCTATGATATTTCAACTTGCTGCGTTGCATCATTATCTTGCTTGCTTATTGCATTGCATCATTAACTTGCCGTGCGTATTAAATCTTATTGTTATAGTTATTATTATTGCTTTACCTTGTTGATGAATATACAAGACCAGAGATCACACCAACTTGATTTCCACACGGTTAGTGCTGACTGCGCCCTGTCTGTAATAGATTCGTTTCATTTAGTGCGAGTGTGTGCGTCTATAGTACTGCAATATTATTCCCCAACTAGTAACTATAATCTACTGATACTATGATGCTTGCAGCACGAGTGAACTGTGCGTTTACCACGCACTAGGTCCAACATAGTGTCCTACCTGTAATATATATAAATCACACGCACATTTACCCGCCGACAACACAACATAACGGAACGGTTTACACGTAAATATTACTTTGCAGCGGATGTGGGTTTGGCCTCCTGTAAAAGCCTTGACATTAACCATAACCATATTACAATATTCTGAGTAAATTTATTGAATTAACTGGTCTATATGTTGATCATTAATAAATCTACAAAGATAATGAATATCAAATTGTTTATTCTATTTTCCTTGGTTGCATTGACCCTGGCGGTCAATAATAATGAGGACCATATCCTACAACTGCGCAACAATAATATCAACCTACCCCAAATTGGACCTGTGAGCATGGTTAGTATAGTTGAACTGATAATGTACCATCAATAGGCCTAACCAATAATTAGCATTCGTTATAAAAGGACAGACAAACAACAAACTTACACAAACACACATCCCAAATTTTTTGTATTGAAATTGGATTGCAATTGTAAAAAATGTGGCTTACAACACATTTCCCCCTAGCATAGACTATTCGTCGGGTTATAAGAGTATTAATTAAGGGGGGGGTGGGGGGGGGGGGGGGGGGTAGCACCCCCAAATTGAAGCTCACATTTTTGTGTCTCTGGACCATAAAATTGTGTGAAAATTATTTTTGTGCTACTAAACATCGCATGGACTGTGTGAGAATAACAAAACCAAATATTTTTAAAATTGGCCCCAAATGACGCCGTAATGGCAAAAAGTGCCTTTTTGCGCCAAGGGCTATTTCTCCACCAATATTTGTTGAAAATTTTTGAAATTTGGATTATAGGTTCAGAAGAACCCTGCATCCAATTCTTCTTAATGAATTTTGCCTCAAATGCTCTGGAGCCTTTTTAGAACAAAAAGGCCCCCAAAAAGTGCTTTTTTTGGGCCTTTTTGAAATAAAAAGGCTCCAGGGCATTTCCAACCAAATTTGTTCAGAAGAACTATGGAGAAGGGTAATCTTAACAAGTGTAACAAATTTCAACTCATTTCAGTTAAAAGTGAGGGAGAAATAGCCTTTTTCATGAAAATACGTCGATCTGAGATGGGTGTTTAAAGTTTAAGGAACAATTCAAACCTTCCCGCTATTTTAGATAAAATTCCATTTTTCTATGATCAACAATAACTTTGTCAAAAATGAATGAAATTCAACGACATGCTAAACTTGGCTAACTCATGACTTGCTAAACATATAACTAGTAAAACAACTAACTTTCTATCAATTTTATTCATTTCTGTACCGTGACAGTCTTTTTTATGAAAAGGGCCCTGTACAATTGTAAAATATAGTGCAACCCCAAAGCTGAGCGCTGAAGCTATTCAAAATGAACATCCAGATAGAGGTTAAATAATAATGAAGATAAAACACAACCCTGTCTCACGCCACGCTGTAGTGCAATACTGGTTCCCGTGATGCTATTATTGATTTTCATTATCGCGCATGATTGAGTATAATAAGAATATAGAGTTGATACTGTTTATTCATCTACATTAGCCTTGACAAACTTGGACATCAACTTCTCATTGCACACCGTATCAAAAGCGCTGCTTAAGTTAAGAGAAATAACATGGACATCCGAACCGCTCCTGTTAAAGCCTTGAATAAGCTTTGTTACAGCTGCATATGCATTTATCAGTAGAAATATTTGATTTGTATTCCATTTGAAGATTATTTGTTCTTATACTCCTGACTTCTGCTAACACCAAGAGTTCCCAGAGTTTTGCAAGAATCGAGATAATGGACACTCCTCTATAGCTATTCGTTAGATGTATATCTCTGTCCTCACTCTTTAGAAGGGGTATCAGAAGACTCGTTATTAGACAGTTAAGACAGTTAGTTATTAGCAAGATCCCGTATCTGCTGCCAATATGTTTTGTTTTCCAATTATTGTCTGACCCTTTTATTATTCAGCTTGTACTACGTATTCTCAGTCATCAATCTTGCATCCATTCCAGTTACGTTTTCAGTAGCATGATGACCTTTATATTCCTCCCAATCACATCCTTTACGCTATTTAAAAAACAAGTTATTCAACCGTCTATGACGCCTGGGTTACACAAGAGGTATTATACATTTATTATAGGAAGGGATCTAGGGGTCTTTACCTCGAATGATAAGTTTATTTTACCGAAAATAACTTATCTTTTATTGGCGCAATTGTAGGACTAATCCCTTCACATGCGTACTTTTTAACTTAAGAGGTATGTTATTCCTAGCAGCTAGATAAATTGTGTCCACTATGATGTCCACTACGATGTCCACTCATTTCTAATCGCTCTCTTGTTGGAGGTAGATTCTTGTTGGTTTGATTTATATGGTGCCTTATCTCCTGGTAGTTATTTATCTGTTCAGAAGAAGCCTCTTCAAAGAGGAATTGCGGCTTTCTGAATCTGGTCCAGATACTTCGTTACTACTCCTCTCCGACTACTCTGTCCGACAGAACAAAATAATCATTTCGCTAACCGCTTTCTATCTTTTCTATATTCACAACAGCTGTTATAATTCATTCATTATTAGATGATTACAACATAATATTTACAGTTTGAAGCTCGTACACGGGGATTACAGTACGCTCAGACTACTAATTTATCGGACAGAACAAAATCTTTCACTTGACTCTAACGACGGGGCTCGCGGCCCGACGTCTTTTCGTCGCCCTCTAGTATTTATTATGTTTTTTTATAATATAGCGATTCCTCATTGGAACAAAGTAAATTTGAATTGAAAATCTAAACTCTTAATGGTTTTTACAAGAGTATTTAGGTTTTTAAATACTATTGACCCCCCCCCCCCCCCCCCCCCCCCCCGACCCCCCCACACCCACCCCCAAGTAGTAGGAGTCGATATAACCAAAACAATTAATGCTATTATATTTTGAAAAAATAGTGTGATTGCAGACCAGATTGTTACAAGTGTGGAATCTATGAAAAGCCGGTTTGTTCAGGACTACCTAAATGTCGTCTTTGATGGCTATCAACAACGTTGATATTGATCGGGAATACATCCTACAGTAAATGAAGTTAAATACTTCATGCGGAGGTGGAGGGCACTGATTTTATTGGAATATTTATGATTTCAATTTAAAAAATTAAAATAAATTATAGAAATGATTAATTTATTATTCTTTTATATGTTTTAACATACACAGATTCAATAAATATGTAACTTGAGCACGATTGTAATAAATAAATAATACCTGCCGGCCAACGAATTGGACAACTTAGTTTAGTAACAGTAATTACTATCATTTTTCTAGATGGTTCGACAACATTTGTGTCTACTGTTGACGGTGACACAGAACCATTTGAAGTGTTATGGGGAGTCCTCCAGGGAGACACGCTTGTGCCATTCTTGTTCATAATTGTGGTTGACCATGTTCTACTCATGCCCTTAGATCATCATAATGATGATGGGGTGATGATAACTCCACCTACTGGCTCCAGAAGTCGAGGAAATCCTGCCAAGTACCTAACTGATCTAGACTTTGCTGATGACTTAGGAGTACTTTCAGAATCACTAGAGGGAGCCCAACGGCTCCTCAGCTCATTAGAACAGGCTGCTTCTAGTGTTGGTCTTTTTATTAACTCCAAAAAGACCACAATTTTAACAGTTAACTTTGAAAGTCCTCAGCAAGTCTCTGACCGGATGAGCATAAGCTCAAAGGATGGTATGCTTGAGCATGTGGACGACTTCTGTTACCTAGTGTTGTGAGACGATAAGGTGAGGAAATATCAAGGTGTATTTCGTACCGCTACGCTCAGATTAAGTTTATTTAATGATAACAAGATAATTAATAATAACGTAGGTTGTTAGACGTCAGTATCAGTACTGCAGTAATATGTACTGACATACAGCAGTGCAGCAGAAAGTCTTAATACCGCGGTACAGCAGAAATGTTACCGAATATGAAAGTATGTTAATGCGATAGATAGTCTATATGATATCCTCACACCCCCTTTCTAGTTTGAAGGTGTATGATAAACTAACAAGAAGAAGTTAGTTTCAGTTTCAAAGTCTGTTAGGTTGGCGTCTGTGCCGTTTAGAAAAGTTTATGCGCGGCCAAAAAGAAATAGTTTCAGTTTCAAAGTCTGTTAGGTTGGCGTCTATGCCGTTTAGAGTAGTTTTTGCGTGGCCGAGCTGGTATTGCGGACTCGTTTACGAGTTGTTTCGCCCATCGCACTTGTTTGGTAGGGCAGTCCTAGGGGGGAGGGTCGGTTTGAAAGACGGCTTCTCTGCCGGAGGTCCCCATAGAAGTGTCCCGCGATGTCCCGGTGTGATCGTGGAGTAGATGGCGGCGGTTTCGAGTGAGGCACCGCCCCGAAGGCGTGCGAACTTTGTAGCTGCGCAGAGTAGCCTGCTCGACCACAGTTCCGGTGCGGTCCCAACGTTATGAAGTTGGGTTTTGTATGCGTACTGTATCCCCGATAGAGAAGTGAGGGAGGGTTTTTGAGCCGCGGTTGTAATACGATGCTTGGGATGCAATAAGAGTTGGGACACAATTGTCCAGCTCTGTGCAGACCCGTTGATGGTCAGAGAGGAAGGCTCGGCTGTGTATCGGGACTCGAGTACGCATAGGGTGCCCAAATAGTATTTCAGCGCGGGATTTCCCATTGGCTCGGGGTGAATTTCGCAGCTCCAGGAGTCCCTCCTGGAATTCAGTTGAACGTATTTCCCCCCCCCCCCCCGTTTTCCTTAATAAAGTGTTGGGAGCTTTAACAGCCGACTCCGCATGGCCATTGCCCTGCGGATATTCCGGAGAAGAGTACGCCTGTTCGACTCCCCAATCACGGAGGAACTTTGTGAGATTCGCACCTGTAAATTGCGTTCCGCCGTCAGAGTTGAAGCAATTTGTGACACCATAGTGGATAAATGTGTCCCGCAGGTGGGTCGCCGTGGATGCTGCTGTAGGATAGCTACTGTAGGGGTAGATTTCTGGCCATCCCGAATAGCGATCGGCGATGGCAAGGAAGTGGTCTCCATCGAGGAAGAATATGTCGCCTGAAATTTCTTCGAATGGGCGACTGGCCTCATGGTCCTGGAGGAGTGGTTCCTTCGCCAAACTTGGGCGAAGGGTGAGGCGTGGTTCGCACGCCAAAATGGTTAGACCGGGCCAGTAAACGGTTTGGCGGGCACAACGTAGAGATTTGTCGACTCCCTGATGAGCAGAGTGAAGTCGAGCGAGGACTACCTTTCTTGCGGCGCAGGGAATTACGATTCTCTGTGTAAAAGCTTTTGCAGACATAACAAGTCATTTTTACGCAATGCGCAGTATACTCTAAAATAGCCCTAAAATTGTTCAACTACGCGTCGGTCAGAAATTAGTACCAAGATGACGAAATCTGTCAGCTGATTCTTTGTGTATGTGGAGATTCCTTTGTTTGAGCCCATTCAGCCAATCAGAGCAATCTTCCCAGTTATGCCAGTAGAGATCTATCTGTGGAATCTGGCGCATGCGCAGTTATAGTTTTTCTGAGAATTAGATTCCTCTCAGGATTCTGTACTAAGTACGGACGTTTCAGAATTTGGCCCAAGAACATCTGATGGCCTTAGTTATAAGAACGTAAATCTATTAACAAACAAACCTCACTCATTTCATACATCATCATTTTCATTCATTTTCACTCATTTTCATATCCTCCTTATATATGATCAGAATCAGTGATGGTCGGCAAATTAGTGTGAATTAGTGTAAATTAGTGTGAAGTAGTGTGAAGTCGTATGTAGGTTAATAAAGCATCTCCTAAAGAAAACTGTTAATATTTCCCCGAAAGTAAATATAGTTGTCAGAGATTATATAGTAGCAATCAATCGAATAATATAAAGTAGCCTACACCGCAATAACTTCCTCGGGAACCCGAATCCAGTCTCCCACAGCGTGGGCCATACGCCGCGCACGGACTGGCTTCGGCGGATGTAAATTCAGTACACCAGGTAATTGGTAAGGGCAAAAGTCGATTCATAATTAAAAGACATTTAAATTGGCAGGTTAAACTGCTAAAGGTCTAAAAGCGTGAACATTAATAGATTTTGTTTCTTTTATTGCTCAGTAGGCAATAAAATCGAACATACCGGTCGGACGGTAGACTGTAGGCCTAGTAATCCGAACCAGTACTTTACCCAGTATTATTTGATTGTGAAAAATTGTATATTGTAGGCTGTTAGGGGATTAGGGATTGATCACCCCTTACTCCTTTGTATGGTTTACTTATTCCTGTCAGTTTTATTTATTGGTAAGTGTAATATTGAGCAGAAGGCGTGTAAGCCTGCTCAGATTGTATAAATAACTTGTAGGCCGGATTGTTGTCTAACTGTTGTTAGGTCTGAGGCGATTGCAGTGTATGTAGGTAGAGTGTCTGTCCAATAAAGTGCTAGTTAGGAAAGTGGAGGCATCCAGTGCTGTAAGGTAAATCCCCCACGAAAGAATAAGTCGTACTACGTAGTTAGAACGCTTACTAACTAACCATTTCGGAGATTGCATATACTGTGGTTTATTTAGGCTTGACAGTAGTCTGACAGCATTTGGTCTGTGTTTTATTTGAATAGTCCGTACGGGTAGCGTAATATTTATTATTCAGAGTTTATGCAAGTATTTGCAACCTACATCTCCCCAAGTTTATTCTTTACAGGAATTATGCTTGTTATGCATACTGTTATAGTTAAAATAACCCCGGTACTACTTCAGGACTGCTTGGCATAGGACAGACTGGTGATTTTGTGCTCCGGTCACTCCAGCAGATACCGTGGTTCTTTTGTCTGTTCACGTATATTTAACTGCTAGTTATATGTTGTATAACTGCTTGTACCTAATTTAGGGTTTAGAGCACTTTCGGTTCGGTTTCAGCGCTTTCCTGAAAGTAATTTAGTGCGTAGGCAGTATATTTGTGTTGTAACGTTAATAATGTAATGTAATGTAATGTTAATAGGTCCGTTAGCTCTGGTTGGCTTCGATAATTAACCTCTAGGTATAGGACACTCCGGGTACATAACGTAGTGCTTATAGTGTAAGACTATAAGCCGTCAGATGGTGGCATTTCCTTATATGGACAACACAACGTACTTAATACTACTTTATTGGTTTCAAATACCGTAATTCCTGTCAGTTTGTAAGAACCAGAAATTCTAACTCCTTGTTAGTCTGGTTCGTAAATTTCTTGTTAAATCACCCTAAAAATTGTACTTGTATCTTGTTTATTGTTTATTTAGGGATTGTGTAATCTCAACCCGATACGTAAGTAATTTGTAGTGATAAGTAACTTAGTTAAGTAGAATTATCAGTATTAGTGTCTAACAAGTAGCACTCCACTGAGAGCGTCCAGCCTCTGTGTAGTGACTTCTTACTCAGAAATAATAACATTTATTTCAAATATTGACAAAACCCATTACGGGTATATATATATATATTTATAAATTAACTCAATCAGATTTATAAATTAATAGGCCTGTTATACATCAATTAGGTCTTAATATCAGTTGAACTACTGCTTAATATCAGTAATAAAGTAAAGGGAAGTAATCCCTAATTCGGATAATCAGTTATTATTAAATAATTGACATTACCGGTGTTTACGGTAAGCTTATTATATTTATATAAATTAGGCTAAACTTATATACCGGTATTCTGTGACTGATCATAGTCTGTACTGTAATAATACTGATATATATACTATAGGTGTATACCGGTATTCTAATATTAGATATATACCACGTTACATTGAGTAGCAATATCGGTAACTACTAGACTGACAGTTGATACTGATTTCCCCTAGACTTACTTTAACTGTTATTATTGTGATAGGCATTAAACTGTAAAATAAATTATTTCTGACACAAAACAAACAATGTCAGATAGTCTCTTGGAATGGATGATCTGTGACCCAGATCAAAGTATAGAAAGGCCCCGACCAAAGTCTAAGTCCCCTCCTACTGTAAGAAAGTTCATCCCTACAGTACTTGTGTCAGACCCTAGGCTAGTGAAGCACCATAGGTCTATTATAGGCACTAGGGCTCAAGTTAAGCGAGACCAAGCGACGGCTGTAAAACAGCAACAGTACCCGAACCGAGAAGTTATTTCTCAACTACGTAGTAACTCTAGTTCCGACACATAAGAGTTAACGCCCGAGATTGGATCAAGGATGGAAGAAGCGGTTTACCCTGACCCACTTTTAATTCTTCCTAGGGCAGTGCTCACTAGAGTACTTATAGTCGTAGAAGAACATCAAGCGGACTGGATGAGAAATAAGAGATCGACCAGGGACAGTTACGCTGGATACCCGTTGGAAGAACTAAGGTCTATTGTAGAGACTCAATGAAACTTCCCCGGACCCGGACACCCGTTTAACTTATCTGAAGCTGCCTGGGAAGACTTATATCAAATGGGAGTAGTTAGAGATACCCGAGATCCCGCTGTATGGAAGAGGTCAGCAGCCGGATATGTCCAGGGATTCTTCAACTCCTTGGGACGAATAGAAACACAGTTATTTCAACAAGGACAACAGGGACCTCAAGAGCAGGAAGAACTGCTTTACCAAGTGAGAGAACGTATATTGAGGATCAGATTAATCCTTTCAGCCTTTGAAGAGGCCTCGAAGAGAAGCCAAGACACATCGCTGCAGGTGGCAGTAAAGACTTGGTTCCAACGAGTGAATGCTAAAGTCCAGGGAACAACACAATGGAAGGTTCAGCTAACTGAGCGCATAACCCATGGTGAATCAACATCAACCGATGCAACCTTTTCTCATGTGGAAGGCGAGGCGGTATCCGAATAACCTCAGAAGAAGCATGCTATTGATATCTATCTGTCGGATTATCAAAGATTTATAGGTGACAAAGAGCTAAGGAGGCGCCTAGCTGGACTCCACCCTAATAGTGAAGGAGCCAAATTCATTCTGGACTCTTTAGATGCGGAGATATTAGCTGCGGAGCAGGCTAAATTTGATGAAAGCATTCTCATCGCAATGGACAAAGAAGAACAAATAAAAAGGGGGCAAATAGAAGACCGAAAGGTAGCAGCAGCAGCGGCAGCTGCAGAAGATGAAAGAAAAGCGGCAGCGGCAGCGGCGGCTGCAGAAGCTGAAAGAAAAGCGGCAGAAGCTGAAAGAAAAGCGGCAGCGGCAGAAGCTGAAAGAAAAGTGGCAGCAGCGGCAGCAGTGGCAGAAGCAGAACGGAGGGCATCTGAAGCAAAAGCACAACTAGAGTTGGAGAACCTTCAGGCGAAACAAGATTACTTAAATAAACAAAGAGCAGCTACTCAGATGCAACTACTGAGTCGATCTACTCCCAGAAGACAGGGATTTACCTCCTCGGATGAAGGTGATACAACTGATCCCAAGGGTAAAACTCTCGTTCAAACGGACGTAGAAGAGCACCCCATAGGCCCAAGTTGCCTAACTTACCCCCTGCGGTGAGAAGGGAGCTAGCTAATGTAGACATAAGTAATAGAGAGCCAACAGCCCAAATTATAAGAGTAGAAAGACTCCCTACTATAGTAGATGAGCCAGAAATAATTAGGCCTGTTAGCGAAGCCACTCCCTTAATAGAGACCCCTTTGCTCCCAGAACCTAACTCTCAATTCCCTTTACACAGTACCAAACTACCTATGTCCAGTA
This sequence comes from Nemertoderma westbladi, assembly GCA_032718475.1. Lineage (NCBI taxonomy): Eukaryota > Metazoa > Xenacoelomorpha > Nemertodermatida > Nemertodermatidae > Nemertoderma > Nemertoderma westbladi. The sequence goes on from JAUCBJ010001180.1 coordinate 59,503, forward strand.
GACAACTACCATAATCTCAGACTGTTATAGACGCCGAGCAAGAGATAATAAATAAATTGTCTCCCGTCGTCCCGATGTGCCATCCAGCTACGACGTTGGCGACTCCCGCCTCCGTGGTTGAGTGGATGGACGAGGGACGACGGGGGATGGAGGAGTTGCTCGGGCAATTAGAAGACAATAAATTAAAGTCTTCTAAACAAGTCCGAGAATTGGAAGGGACTAAGAGAGAGGTAAGAGAGAGTAAGTTAGAGCTGCAAGAAGTACAGCAAAATATCACTCTCGAGCGCGATAAATTGGTAAATATACAAATAGGTATACCACCACCCTCTGTAACAATGTGTCAGCCCGTTAGGTCTGAAGTATTTCATACGCAAGGTGTGGAGCCTACACGCATCTATACTGCTAGTGAAGTAGAAACTCCGATAGTAAACCCTATTAAGGGTATAAATAAGCCTGTTGATAATGATATCCCATACCGATCTGATAATAATCCGAGAAATTTATATACCGATAATTCGATATTAAATATTACGATGGCTCAAGAAAGCTTTAAACGTCAGATGGCTAGAACGGAAGCCTGTCAAGCGGTAAAAGTGGGAGAGGTCGTCAAGTTTAATGGAGATGAGATGAAATGGTTACCTTTTAATGAATATTACAAAGATAACATACAGAACTCCGTACTATCCAGCGGAGAGAAACTACGATTCCTCATCGAGTGCTTGGAAGGACCTCCCAAGTTAATGGCGTTAAAGTTTATTGGACATCCAGACAGATTGAGACAAGTTTGGGATACACTTAATATCAGGTATGGTAATAGGACTAACATAGCTAGATATCTGTATGCGAAATTAGTAGCGCCCCGAAAGTTTCTTAGCAGCAGGATTATAGAGTTTTCCGATGAGATTCAGGAGATCTGTAGACAGTTAGACTGGTTGGGTAAGTCTCAGGAATACCAGAGTTCTATGGTTGTTGGAGCCGTAGCATCAACTTTGCCAAAGGGTGGAGTAGGTACTCGCTGGGACAAAAAGGTTCTCTATCTGATGGACCAACAACATAGAGACCCAACCATGGCTGACCTCATGTCGTTCTTAAACGGAGAGGTAAGATTACAGCTCCTAAAACATTCTAGAGAGAAGACTCCGGAAAGTAAGGTAAGTGAAAAACCCATTACTAGGAGAAAGGTAACACCAGTGTGTTATACAGATGATTACGAAAGCCAAACGTCTTATGACAAGAATAGTGGCAAGGACACCGAGAGATCTTACTACGTAAATAAGATCAGGAAAGACGTAAGTAAATCTAAGGCTCGAACCAGTGGCAAAAGGGAACAGATGACAACTCCCCCTACATCTCCTAAGAGAATTCATGGAAGGAAGCCCGAAGAAAGAGCTAGCGTCAAGTTCAAGGTTAGCTTAAGGTAAGTAACATCAAACCTAAGTGTGTATTGTGCGACGGGCCACATCGCTTGAGTGGGTGTGAAGAATTCTTAAAGAAAGAACTAAAGGATAGACGTGATGTCATGTGGGATTAACAGTTGTGCTTAACTGTCTCAGGCGAGGACATCAAAGGAAAACCTGTTACTCAGATGCGAGGTGTGCTAAGTGTGGCGCGAAACATCATATCTTGCTGCATACCGAGTTTGATAAGATCCGGACAAGTCAGGTAAGTGAGCCCGAACTACATGTCCAATTCAGTGATGTGAATGACACTGACCACAGTTTGGAGATGGAAGGATTCTACACCAACGAATTTTCAGACAAAAATGAATCCTGTTATATGATCAACACAACCGTATATCGAGCACTTACGTATGAGACCGAAACGGAGGGAGAGGAACCCCGACTGTCTATTCCGGATCAACAGCTCTCATGGAATGTGCCAACATCATCTGTCGGTATCCAAGAGTTCCCCGTGGTGCAACTGAGCTGGGAGTACATGGAATAGGGAAGAGCTTAATAGTGAATGCCCTCCTTGACTCCAGCAGTACAGGCACCTTTATAGACAAATACCTAGCCAAAGATATCTTTGTTGGTCAACCAAAGTTCTGAACCAAACTGAAACTTTCCGGAATTATGCAGGTTTGGAAATCCACTACTACGTGGGATCGTTGTCCACTCCCCAGGATGAACTAGGTGAAAATGGTATGAGGTCAGTTAAAATGGTGGCGATAAAGAACTTTGCTACTAACCAAGTGGAGCCTTACAACTGGGATGAAGACCATTTTACCCAGCAACATGATATCCCTAGATTCAATACTGACTATCCAGGGGTGCAGATCTTAATCGGTCAAAATGAGCACGAGGCGCTTGAGACATTAGAAAAACGGCCTGCTCGACCGCAACCATTACAAACGTACGCGGGAAGAATGAGAGTAGGTTGGTACTTCACTGGACCTTCCCATAGAACTTTAATGGAAAGACTCCATAATGAGAGGATACATCAGGTGAGTGAATGAGAAGAAGAAATCAGTGAGGGAGAAACCACAACTGAGGGAACACCATACTCCTCAGATAATGACGATATTAACCAATTATATGACGAGGAAAATACAATCGACCTCCTCACCAAAAATAAAACTTGGTTAAACCAAGTAAACTTGTGCCATCTCATCGATCAACATGGCGGACAATTCACATATAATGACGAATTAAACGAAGTGATAGATCGATACAACAATAAAATCCGTGATGAACATGCCGTACGATTCTTTACTCAAGAAGCCGTAGAGCCTAATTCCTACGACAAAGCTTTGTCCGTTGAGGAAGAGGGAGCCAAGCAGATTCAGGAAACGACAATTTGTTATCTGAAAGACGAGGGTCGCTATGAGATTGGTCTTCCGTTCAGACGGCGAGAACCCATCTTTATAAATAACAGACCTTTAGCGGAAAAGAGAATCGCGCAACTACATCGGTGTCTTACGGCCAACGTTCCAGCCAGGGAAATGTATAAAACCCAGCTGAAGAAATTTATCGATAAAGGATACGCGGAGCGAGTACCGGAAGAAACACCCATAACAGAGAGAACGTATTATCTAACACATCGTTACGTTCCCAATCCCGGTAAACCCAACGAAGTCCGGGTAGTGCTCGACGGCTCCGCCCTTTACATGGGTCAATCCCTGAACTCAGAATTATTGCCGGGACCCAACTTACTCCAATCCTTGTTGGGAATACTATTAAGATTGCGGCAATATTCTATCGCTTTCGCTTCGGATATAGAAGGCATGTTCTTACAAGTCAAGGCGCTGGATAGGGATCGAGACAGCCTACGATTTCTGTGGTAGCCTGAAGGAGACCTCAACCAAAAACCGGTGGAGTACTGGATGACCATGTTGATGCTTGTTCAGTAGTGCGTACCACTGCTGATGACAACCGAGACGCCTTCTCAAAAGCAGTTATCGACAACATCAAACGGGATATATACATGGACGACAATTTAAAGTCCCTCCCATCGGTGGAAGAAGCCATTGATGTTGCCAAGGGAACAGTGGAAGGAAGTCGGAAGGTGGACCCGACTTCCTAGGTAAAGAAGAGGAGGAATGGCCCCCTCATCTCACCACGGCGGAGATCAGACAAGCCAAGGGAGCGGAGAAAGTTAAACTGAAAACCCGGACGAGTATATCAAAGCTGTTTAAGCCAGCGATAGATCTGTCTGTGCTACACACCACCGGTGATGCAACTGTGGATCTAAATTCATCCATGGATGCTACTTGAACTATAAATAAATCCGTTATAGAAATCAGAGAAAGAGACTGGAAATCTGGAACACCAGGCATCTCCCAAGGACTCTCTCCTCTCCTACAAAGGGCGATAGATCATTACAGCTCCTGGAATCGGCTTTGCAAGGCCATTGTGTATCTGAAAAGATGTTTCCATCATCACTATTCCAGGACAAAGATCGCTAATGATACCGCTCCAGTAGTAGCTGAAAAGGTCTACGCTACAACTTCGAACAAAGTGGTTTGCGCTGCAAGAAAACGTCAGCGCCGGAGACATGGTCCTTATCGTGGAATCAGATCTTCCCCGTAAGAGGTGGCAGACAGGTCGTATCATCGAGACTCATATATCCGATGATGGTTTAGTGCGATCGTTAGAACTCGTTGTCATGCGACGTAACTTTAAGAAACCTGGAATTGTGTTCAAAACGCAACAACTTAATCGCCCGGTTGGTTGTTTATGTTTACTGGAAAGAGACCGAGAGTTGTCTGGTAACTATGGAAGGCAAGAGACTCTTCCCACGACCACCTCCCTATTCCAACAAACATCTAGGGACTCCCCAATGTAACAGCGTTTGGAATGGGTGTGTGTATATTATTTATTTTTTATTTTTATATTTATGTATGTATTATTATGTCATTGTCATTTCTATTATTATAATCATTTTCTTTAATTTTATTTAGTAGAATAATATTTTAACGATTATTCAGTAGATTAGTGCAATATATTTCGTGTTTTATTACTTAATTACTTAGTATAATATATTTCGTTAACAGCGAGAAATAATTTCATTTTCTCTTTCCTTACTGTCCGTATCCTACTATAAATACGTGACTACAGTAAGATGAAATGTCAGTACTTATTAAAGTACAATATACCGCCCCTACTATACTTAAGTATTATTGGTAATTAGAGTATTAGGAATGCAAAGTTCAGATCCTCGTGTCTCGGCTAAACCAAGCTCTGGGTAGACCTTGGAAACGACTTGCCTCTTCTCACTGACATTGCTTCTTGCAATATTGCTCTCATATCGTATCTTAAATAATACATATAGTAGAAAGATGTCCATTTAATAGTAGCGTTGAAGCGCGCGCAAATTAAATCTGTTAAACTTTTGACCATCTGAAATTCTAGTCGATTAAGATATCGCGGCACCCACCGATATACTTGAAAGACAAAGTTCTAGAATCAGTGGTTAAGGTCCCCAGACATGTTTTGGGATAAATCGGTGCCCATCCTAAATATTAAATATTAAATATTTGATAAATATTTACAACGTTTGTTATAACAAATGTTAAAATAGAGGAAATGCTAACAAATCTGTTAAACCTTTAGATCCTCTAAAATTCTAGTCGATTAAGATATCGTAGTACTTACCGATACTCTTAAAGGACAAAATTCTGGAATTAAGGATCCTAGTCCCCAGACATGTTCTGGAATAAAACTGTGTCTATTTTAATATCAAATAATAAAATTCACAGGAATAAATTTTTAAATTCATATCCTCTCATGAATTTAATAAATTGTCATTTTATACAATTTATAAACATTCCCAAAATTCCATTAATTAATAGATCATGGGAGCGGATCATGTATAAGGGGAATATTGACAATTAAAAGAGTCACTATTATATAGCATCCCAGATCTGTATGCATGAGAAATACCCTAATTCTACCGCTAGCTTTGCATAATGTCACCATAGTAACAACCACACTAGAATTAGAAGTGAGTTTAAAGAACAATAGAAAGCTTGCCCCATTGAATAGCATGCATAATAAATAGCACTTGCTAGTATCTAGGGATACATAATAATAACGTGGCATTCTGAAAGGCATCTGACTAACGGACAAATGGCCCTAATTTGTACAAATTGTGGCAGGAATGTGGAATTTGTGTATTTATAGGATATAGGTGAATGTTGCTACTAAAGTGTGTTTACAGTAGCAAGTTGCAGTTGTGAAAGTTACCCTGCATCTGTAGCAAGTACCTCCAGTATATTCAAGCCCTTGGGACGGACAGTGGAGTGACTCGCGATGGTTATTGTTGTCGTTGTGTGGCTACTACGTTGGCGAGAGGCACAGCGATGACAGTACATCAACGCTTAGGATCTCAGGGCTGACCGGGGGCATAGAGGGGAAGGCAGCGACGCCCGCTAGCCTTATTATTATTAACTATAATATCGATAAACTCATATAGCAGCTATGACTGAGTTGATAGAAGATGATCTTGGTATCAGGGAGCGATATACCCTACCACTGCAAGCATTTGTTGATAGTTTGATAAGCGGCGACGCTAGTCAACACACGACGGAAGACGATGGCCGTTATATCGAACTGCCAATGTCAAAGTAACAGCTCAAGCGTGAATTGGACTATAGAAAATTCACCGCTCGCTATACGCATCGTAATGGCACATATATGGACTTCTTAACTACTGGTCATCCTATCGATTTACACGATATGGACAATGTAGACACCAAAAGGGAAATGATTCTATTTAAATATCATGCCCAGCGGAGTCGGAATGATAAACTGAGAATTGAACATGAAAATTCTATTCGAAACCGTCTCGAAAGAGAAGATGTTGAAGAACCGGATAAACGTAGTGACTTCAACGAATATTTAGAATTCTTGAGAGAAACTTATCTCAATGTAGCTAGTCAACAAAATCTAGAAACTTGATATCCTCAAGGTATACATCATAACCCTATGATAGAACTCAAATGACTCTATTTTACTGTGATGTATCTTACCGCCGATCGACCGCTACCTGTTGTATAGGATAGCTTCGAACAGATGGAGGAATATTGTAAAACTGGAGAAAGATCACCAGCGTTTCCCTTACAAGACATGCGTCTTTGGTATTACTGCGATGAATGCCCTAGACCCAATCAACAAACGGAAAGACATAAACATCCGCGGAGACGTTGCGCTAAACACAGTTTTACTCGCTATACTTATGGGAGTTTTGAGTGAAACTTGTTCGACATACCACCTACGCTCACTCGACTCAAACGATCCTTAAGTAAACCAATTATCAGAGTTCCGGAATACTTGGTCAGACCTCCTCATTCCCTGGTGCGACCTCAGACTCTTGATCCTGATAGTATGATGGATCCTCCTGAGTTGTACTCATTGTTCAAAGACCTAGTGTTACCCGAACAATTAGTCGGTGGCATTCCGGTTGCGGGCTCTCTAGACATTCGCCCATCCTACCTAGCCGGATTGGGATGCGGACATTTAATATCGCCGTTCAACCCGTATAATTGTCCCGGTTTAACTTCGATACAACCTGTCACCGAGGTGGAGGAAAGCGTTATACGAAACGCGCTAGACACTATTCGGCAAAAGATCGGAAAGGGAACCTACGATTGTTTAGACAAACGTAAATTGCAACAACAAGTCCAAGCGGTAAAAAAATTGGCTTTACCCCAGTTCGATCATAAAATCCAGAATCTTGAAGAAGATATCGAACTTGGACGTACATACTCTCTACAAGAGTTCTTAGACGAACGCTTTCAATGACAAGCGGAGGAGAATCAGCTCGAAGAGAAACATATCGAAATGGATGAGAGAGAAGAAGCAGCTTTAGCCCAACCTGAAGCTCAAATACTTATGACTGATCTCTATTCCAAAACCATCATTCATCCTTCGATGGTTCCCCATTTCAGAGACAAATTATTCACTATAGCACAACCCCACTACTACTACTACTACTAGGATCGGCATGCTGCATTGCAGCTGCATTTTTAAGAATGCTGTGCCGGCTTGTCAACAAAATTGCACCGCCACAACTCCCTATCACCCATGACATTTGCTAGATCATCCGCATCTTTAAGGCCAGTGTCCTTTAAGATGCGTCTCAAGAAAGTCATGGGCTGTCCACCATGCTTATTCACTCCATGAGGCTGCCAAAGTACAAGATTATGCACTGGCTGGTCCTCACGGCGAAAGCAATGTCCTGCAAAGCGGAGGCGATTTTGTTCTAGTGTCAAGCTTGGGGGAACCAATGCGACACCTCCAATGTTATATAGTGTCTGGTTGGAGATGTGTGCATTGTACTTGACACAATGTACCCGGCGTAGCATTCTTGTGAATGTGCCATCCAGAGATTTGGTGTCCTCAGCAGTTAGAGCCCAGCATGGACTCCCGTAGAGGAGTACTGGAACTACTGCTGCTCTAAATAATCGGACCTTAAGTTTCCGATTAATTCTAGGTGACTTCCAACTCCTGGAAAGCCTATTCAAGGCTGCCCATGCCTTTCCCTTACGTATTCGAAGGTCCTCACCTGACTTCCGGATCCATGATCCCAGGTAACAGAAGTCGTCCACATGCTCAAGCATACCATCCTTTGAGCTTATGCTCATCCGATCAGAGACTTGCTGAGGACTTTCAAAGTTAACTGTCAGAATTTTGGTCTTTCTGGAGTTAATAAAAAGACCAACACTAGAAGCAGCATGTTCTAATGAGCTGAGGAGCCGTTGGGCTCCCTCTAATGATTCTGAGAGTACTCCTAAGTCATCAGCAAAGTCTAGATCAGTTAGGTACTTGGCAGGATTTCCTCGACTTCTGGAGCCAGTAGGTGGAGTTATCATCACCCCATCATCATTATGATGATCTAAGGACATGCGTAGAACATAGTCAACCACAATAATGAACAAGAATGGTGCAAGTGTGTCTCCTTGGAGGACGCCCCATAACACTTCAAATGGTTCTGTGTCACCGTCAACAGTAGACACAAATGTTGTCGAACCATCGTATACTGATCTGATTGCTGCAATAATTTCATCAGGAATCCCATATAATGAAAGTATGCTGAACATACGTGAGCGAGAGACTGAATCAAAGGCCTTGAAGAAGTCAACAAAGATAACAGCCAGATGCCTGTCTTTCTTTTTTGATAACTCTTCAATTATCATTCTAAGTGCCAAAATGGGCTCCATGGTCCCACGACCTTTACGGAACCCATTCTGATTTCCACGTAGCAGTCTCTCAATGGGATCCCTGATGCGATTTAATAGAATTCTATTGTATAGTTTTGCAGCAATCGAGATCAATGAGATTCCCCGAAAAGAACCATAGAGTGTTAGGTTGCCCTTCTTGGGAACTGGCACCAACTTGTTTGTTTTCATTTCTTGTGGGACTCTTGTTGTACGGTACATGTCTACTATGATGGGATAGATGAGCTTTAAACACTCAGGTATTTTAAAGACCTCAGGGGGAACACCATCTACTCCACTGGCACGATTGGTCTTAATGCTCTTTGCAGCAGCCTTCACTTCTGCAAAGGAGATATCGCCAATGGTAATATCTGGGAGTACAGACTCAGACACTTTTACTTCTATAAAGTTATCAGGCAATACCCTGTCATTATTGAGGAGCTTTTCAAAGTGGGCTTTCCAACCATTGAGGCGATCGGCTGGTGATTCAGCCTTAACCTTGGTGGTTGGTTGGCTTTTCCGCCCAGTAAGCAGATTGATCGATTTCCATGCCTGGGATGATTGCCTGCTGTCGTCAGCATCATTGATGGCATCAACCTGTTGGTTTATTAGCTCCTGTAGATTAACAGAGTACTGCCTGTTCAGGGACCTAGATGCAGCCTTAACTGCATTCTTGGCCGCTGTAGTCTGTTTGAGTCGGGACTCTTTCTGCGCCTTATGAAGGTCATTTCGGCACTTCTGAATTTTGTTGTCAGTCCAGGGGGCCCTTTTCCTGTTTCGAGGGTATACAGGAACTGTTTCTGCAGCTGCTAACTTAACTGCTTCTGTAAAGGCAGTGTAGCCCTCACAGTGATCTACAGGGTGATCTACAGTCCAAGCGGTAAAAAAATTGGCTTTACCCCAGTTCGATCATAAAATCCAGAATCTTGAAGAAGATATCGAACTTGGACGTACATACTCTCTACAAGAGTTCTTAGACGAACGCTTTCAATGACAAGCGGAGGAGAATCAGCTCGAAGAGAAACATATCGAAATGGATGAGAGAGAAGAAGCAGCTTTAGCCCAACCTGAAGCTCAAATACTTATGACTGATCTCTATTCCAAAACCATCATTCATCCTTCGATGGTTCCCCATTTCAGAGACAAATTATTCACTATAGCACAACCCCAACTGGTTGATATCAACTTAACTGACACTCCTATGTTACAACTTCCGCCAATCGAGGCTGCTCGTGTCGACGGTATACTCGTTGAACCTCCGGACAATCGAGTGGATCTTGTCCGTCGTATGGTACACGAGGTCAACCTATGCGCTAGACCTTTACCGAACTCATTTTATGGGATCAAAGATCACCCCTATTATGTCCATTTAACTCAATATTATATGGTGAAACCAGAAGATCCTACACACAGTTTAAAGTTTCTACCATTGATAAATCCCCTCGATCTTGATGAACTCGAACAACCACAAAAACATTTAGATCAATTGGTTAAAGTAAACTCATTCAGAAAACCTTATAATGTTTCAAGAATAGAAAAGGAGGTAATACCTCCGTATAATCTCGATGGATTTATTAAAACTCGATTAGTCCATTGGAATTTATATGTATTGTTCAAGGAATAAAGAATACGTTGACTTGTTCATAAAATCACATCCTAAGTTACAAGAAGTTCATAGAAGACCATATGAATATAAAGCCAGAGAACGCGAATTAGAGAGAACAATCAAACCGAGGAAATTTCTCACTACACACAGTCAACCTACCGCTGTCGTGCAAACGACCCATCAAGGACCAGTAAGAGTTGCCGTCCTGAAACGAGCTCTAAAGGTTGTTTGCCCTCGTTCCACCGATGTCGAAATCGACCAACCGGGTACCTCGACCGGCGGATACACCGACCGTATTCAAAACCTTCTGATGCAATCGTATTGCACCCTTCCCCCACGAGTTATAGCCCTCCTAGTAAAGTGGCTCGCCTCAAAGAGAAAAGGACTCTTACTAGTCTCAAAAAACTTCGTAAATGCTGTTTGCGAAAGAAGGACTGATAGTTTAAAGTATTTTTATATTTTAGAAACTGTGATTTTTTATATTTTATAGACTTAAATCCCACTTTCTGGGAGCGGTGTAAAAGCTTTCTGATTTTGATCATATATAAGGAGTATTGCAACTGACACACGCAACCGCAACTTTTGCGGACATAACAAGTCATTTTTACGCAATGCGCAGAATACTCTAAAATAGCCCTAAAATTGTTCAACTACGCGTCGGACAGAAATTAGAACCAAGATGACGAAATCTGTCAGCTGATTCTTTGTGTACGTGGAGATTCCTTTGTTTGAGCCTATTCAGCCAATCAGAGCAATCTTCCCAGTTATGCCAGTAGAGATCTATATGCGCAGTTATAGTTTTTCTGAGAATTAGATTCCTCTCAGGATTCTGTACTAAGTACGGACGTTTCAGAATTTGGCCCAAGAACATCTGATGGCCTTAGTTATAAGAATGTAAATCTATTAACAAACAAACCTCACTCATTTCATACAAATCTAATCATACTGAACTTCATGAACACATACTGACTGTTCACCCCACTGTTTTAATGCTGTTTATATTGTGTTAATTGCTGTTTATATTAATGGATGTTATATTTGGAGAATACCGATAAATAATCGTAAACCCCTCAACTTTCTTGATTACTGAGGTAAGCGGAGGAAGGGTCTACCGGTGGCAACTGTGACTCAAATTATAATGGTTTTGTGTGAATTAAATGCTATTTCATAATCCCTACGTGTGTCAGTTGCAATACTCCTTATATATGATCAAAATCAGTGACGGTCGGCAAATTAGTGTGAATTAGTGTAAATTAGTGTGAAGTAGTGTGAAGTCGTATGAAGGTTAATAAAGCATCTCCTACAGAATGCGCTATTTACGAAACTCTGTGGCCATCTAGTTGTGATTAGTGTAAGTCATAACTCTGTTTTATACTTAAAGCGCCACGTCCTAAAGGAACTGTTAATATTTCCCCGAAAGTAAATGTAGTTGTCAGAGATTATATAGTAGCGATCAATCGAATAATACAAAGTAGCCTACACCGCAATAACTTCCTAGGGAACCCGAATTCAGTCTCCCACACCGTGGGTCATATGCCGCGCACGGACTGGCTTCGGCGGATGTAAATTCAGTACACCAGGTAATTGGTAAGGGCAAAAGTCGATTCATAATTAAAAGACATTTAAATTGGCAGGTTAAACTGCTAAAGGTCTAAAAGTGCGAACACTCTGGCCGTAGAGTGCCAGGTCGTTGTCGGTTGAAAGTTCTTCCCGAATGGACCAATAAGGAGCCACTCCAGGGAGGTCGCGGGAAGTTAGTGGAAAGCCAGATTGGATTGACTGAAGTAGGTCAACATAGTCTGGGTCGCCCCGGGCTGTCCGACAGATGGATTCGAGGATCAAGTCGGGAGATTTATTCATTGGTTCGGGGTTGTCAACGATATCTGCGGCCTTTTGCAGCGTGACCGCATGGATATAAGACGCAATTTCTCCGTCATGGATGACATCATCATCAGTCGAGTCATCGACAGGAGCGCGGGACAATGCATCCGGAATCCGGTGTTCTTTACCTTTTTTCCATTTAGTGGTAAATACAAAGGGACTGAGTTTCGCCTTTAATCGTTGAAGGCGGGCATTGTCCGTGTCGTCTATTGTGTATCTATTAAGTATAGTTACTAAGGGCTGGTGGTCCACAATCAAGGTAAAGTGGGGAAGGCCGAGGAGGTGGAGGCGGCATTTCTTTGTGGCCCAGGCGATGGCGAGTAGTTCCAGTTCCACCATCGCGTACCGAGATTCTGTGTCGGTTATAAATCTGGAGCCACACTCCACTAACTTCCAGGTTTCCTCGTGCAGCTTTAATAATGCATACCCCAGGCCATTCTTCCGGGAGGCGTCGGTTTGGAGAGAAGTTACGCATTCCGGTTTGAATGGGGCGAGCACGGGTGGAGAAATCAGCGCTCGTTTCATGTTCTCGAATGCGTCCTTGTGATCGCTGTTCCATAGGAACTGATTAGTCGACCTGAGCAAAGGACGTAGAGGCGTCATAACAGTGGAGATTTCCATCAAGAAGGAGGCTAGTTGCTCTACTAGTCCCACGAAACTCCGTATGTCCCTTATGTTAGTGGGATGTGGAAAGTCAGCGATGGCGCGGACCTTCGCTGGGTCGGCCCGTATTCCGTCGGCACTGATTATGTATCCAGCGAATTTCACCTCCCGCAAGGCAAACTGCACTTTATTGGGGTGCAGGGAAATACCCATCTCCCGGCATCGGAGAAGGAAACGGCATATACTGGCAAGGTGGGCGTCAATCGTATCATCGAAGAGAAGGACATTGTCGACCAGTTTGAGGAGGTTAGGAAGGTCATGAAGGGCATCGTCGCCCCGTTGATTATATTCGTCCCCACTTGATATTAAACCAATTACACTTCGAAGATGTTTGTACCTCCCCCAGGGGGTTATAAATGTGGTTAGAAGTTGGGTTTTTTCCTCAAACGGTATCTGCCAGTACCCCGATGCGGCATCAAAAAACAGAAAAGTACTTTGCAGTCGTTGACACACCGGAAACTACTACCCGGGGACTAGGGGTGGGGTAGTAGGGTCGTTTGACCGGGCTGTTTAAGTGACGAAAAATATACGCAGATTCGTAATTTACCATTTGGTTTACGGACAACAGTCATCGGGTGGGCCCAATCGGTGGGCTCTGTAACCCGTTCGATGATCTGTCGGCGCTCCATATCCCCGAGGAGCGACTGAACTTCATCTCGCAACGCAAACGGAATTGGTCGACAACCATTGGCATGGAAGGGTGCCGTGTTATCCTTCAATTCCACCGTCATAGGGTCCCCCACCATGGTTGTAAGGGGTTTCGAATTATTATCGAAAACATCTGCGAATTGGGCGAGGATCTCATAGCGAGAACGAGAGATAGTTGTCCCGGGGTCGGGGGCCGTTACGGAGTTTATCCGACATTGAGGGAAATCCGGAGGGAGTATATCTAGTCCCTTGAGAGCAGCGAGGTTTAATATAAGGCCGTCCACCTCCGGGGAGACTACAATTTTCGCCAATGTTGAACCTCCATCGTAATTGATCCGAGCACGGAATAAGCCATCGACATCGATTGGGAGGTGGTTGGCGGCCTGGAGGTCGGCTGTCGGGTATGGGGTTAAGTCGTCCAGTCGACCACCCATTGCTGCGTATTTGTCGTATCCCAACATAGTTGCAGCAACACCGCTGTCTGGGAGTACGCGGCCCCGAACTGTTCTGAAAATTCTACTGGGTTGAAAGTCTGTGCGTCGAATATCAACAGTCATGTAAGTGAGAGGACAGGTAGCGCCGGGGAACTCCTCTTCATTGCAAATAGAGTTTCTGCAATCCGGTTTGTCGCTGCCTTTTGTAGAATGACAGACTGCAGCGAAATGTCCAGTTGCCTGACATTTATCGCATGTTTTGTTACTCGCGGGACAGGCCGCCCGCGATGCAGCATGTTATCGGCCACATAATTTACAGTTGCGCTCCAAGCTGGGTGCGGGAGAGTGAGAGTTTTTGTTGGATTTTCCGTAACGGTAAGTGGAGCGGCCGCGTGGTTGACGCGTAGATTTAATCGCTGTCACTGGGGCGCTGCGCCCTATTATTGAGTCGTTCTTCTCTCCAACCTCCATTGATTGACACGTCTGAACGCATTCGGCGAGTGTTGGTTGCAGAAGCTTTTTAGTAGTTCCATTCGTGTCTCTGACGAACGTATCCCAACCAAGATTTGTGTGACGATCTGCTCGTCCCGACAGTCTGTACATAGTTCTGCGTCATCCGCCAAGAATTCCAGTGCGATGTGGAAGTTATCGAAATATTCCGTTGGGCCCTGTTGGCGATCATCAGTTCGCAACACTTCGTTTAGATCGAAGGTGGGCCTGTAATGTGTCCATGACATAGTCCGTTGTGGTGTCATCTCCATCGGGGTCTACGTGCAGAGTTACCTTGAGAGTCTGTTGTAGATCGCGTCCCAAAGCAGAAGCAAGAGGGCATAAACTTGTTCACTGCGGGTGAAAGAGTGAGCCAGTTGTCGCTGACAGTGGATCTTCCAGGCTTCCCGCCAATGACGAAATGCAGAGAATTATATATCTCCGTCTATATTTTCCACATCCTTTATATCTAGGATGCGACGCCGAGGGTGGGGGTTATCCGCGTGGTCAAGTCGTTCAGCGGCGGCATAGGCAGGGGCTGTCCGTACGCCATGCTGCGGTTGTAGAGTCACCAGCTGAGTCATCATCTGTGTTAGCTGGTTGAACCGCTGGTCAGCGCGTGAGTCAGATTCTGCGCGCTGTTGGCCTGCCGCCAGTTGCTGTCTTAAGAGTTGGCGTCGGAGGTTATCGATCTCGAGTTTGTATTCCAATTCTCTGGTTCCAATAGCGGGTTCTGTGGGCTCGGACATCCAGTCTGCGTCGTCGCCTGTGTTGTCCCCGCTGACCGATTGTGTGGGTTCGCCCTGATGAGACATTGTGAGTTTTCGCGATCAGAAAACCTGTAGATTGCTGTATAGACGTTTAACATACATACTGCGCCATGTTGTGAGACGATAAGGTGAGGAAATATCAAGGTGTATTTCGTACCGCTACGCTCAGATTAAGTTTAGTTAATGATAACAAGATAATTAATAATAACGTAGGTTGTTAGACGTCAGTATCAGTACTGCAGTAATATGTACTGACATACAGCAGTACAGCAGAAAGTGTTAATACCGCGGTACAGCAGAAATGTTACCGAATATGAAAGTATGTTAATGAGATAGATAGTCTATAGGCTACGCGTATAGCAATTAGTAATGATATCCTCAAACCTGGGATCATGGATCCGGAAATCAGGTGAGTATTACCTTCGAATACGTAAGGAAAAGGCCTTGGCAGTATTGAATGGCTTTCCAGGTCCGATTATTTGGAGCAGCAGTAGTTCAAATACTCCTCTATGGGAGACCATGCTGGGCTCTAACTGCTGAGAGACACCAAATATCTGAATGGCACATTCACAAGAATGCTATGCCGGGTTCACTGTGTCAAGTACAATGCACACGTCTCCAACCGACACTATATAACATTGGAGGTATCTCATTGGTACCCTCAAGCTTGACACTAGAACAAAGTCGCCTCCGCTTTGCAGGATATTGCTTTCGCCGTGAGGACGAGCCAGTGCATAATCTTGTACTTTGGCAGCCTCATGGAGTGAATAAGCATGGTGGCGGCCCATGACTTTCTTGAGATGCATCTTAAAGGACACTGGCCTTGAAGATGCGGATGATCTAGCAAATGTCATGTGTGATAGGGAGTTGTGGGGGCGCAATTTTGTCGACAAGCCGGCACAGCATTCTTAAAAATGCAGCTGCAATGCAGCATCCCGATCCTAGTAGTTCTAGAATTATATGTAACCTGCGTAGAGTGTAAAATGATCCATGTATTATTTACATAGAACTGAACTATTTGCATCATATCCTATACGAAGTTATTCACTTAGGGAACTATTAACGTTATTGTTACGTAGTATTGTTACGATGTTCTATACTCACGTTAATATGAATATCACACCTTGCCCCTGGATCTTATCGCCGCTCAAAATGGTCCTTTGTCGCCCCTTGGGATCATATCGCCCCCGAGTCTTTATCGGCCCTGGTACCTTATCGCCACTGTGATAAATATGCATTTTGAATGGGAGAAACGTTTAGCCCTAGTAAGCCAGGAAATGCCTGTTCACCGCTATGGGTGATCTTCAACATTAAATCATTCCACTCTATTTCCTGAAAGAATGCTAGTTCACCACCATGGGTGTTCTTACCACAGCAAACCTATAAAATGGCTCGCATTTATCGACCGGTAAAGAGTGAAAACCTGAGTAGAGCTAGTCTGTAGGATTTAAAGCCCCGCGCCCAAACAGTTCTGCGACGTCCAGGGATCGAACCTGTGGCCTCCTGAATGAAAGCCCAGATTATTGGCATTAGACCGTCATCTTAGCGGCATCTTAGTTCATGAATTGCATATGAATTTTTCTAATAGTAGGCCTCCTCTAAAATAAACTATTTGAGTATAAATATAACATAACTATAATAACAATATATATATATTATTATTTATATTATAATAATATAACATAAATAACTTTTTACTAAAATATGTGACTAATGTATGATAAAGTTGGTGGAATGTATCCTGTATATAATGACAGGGGCGATAAAGGACCAGGGGCGATAAAGATTCTGGGGCGATAAAAACCCAGGGGCGATAAGTTCCCAACAAAAATGCAATTTATAGTGGCGATAAAGTTACAGGGGCGATAAGGTACTGTTTCGGTTAATATAGCGGAACTAGCTTCACACTTCGGAGTAAACGCATTGGTATTGTCCACAATAACATTGATTAGATGATTTGTAGTCCCAACCAGGGGCATTGTTCGTGATAAACGACAAAAACGTATTTTACTAACATTTAGTTTGCTCGATGAACAGGTGTGCTGAAACCTGAACCGTGGCTTGTTGCTGAGACCAGTCTTCCCTCATTGGAATATCCCGAAATCTTTTTCCAAGGCCAACGCAACGCCGTCATTGGGCCAGTAGGACCCAAATCTGGATCAGTTACCGTAATTATTCTGTGTTGCGACGACCTAGAAAATAAACACAGTTAATGAGATGTTGGCACATCATCCAACTGAGAAAATGTTCGAGATGTATGTCTCCACAATGACCTGTCTGCTGATGATGCTCTGCTTATTAACAGAACCTCCTTCTATCAGCCAGCATTTTAATAAAGCTTGACGTATTTACACGTACCGTACAGGTAGAGGTACACACGTTCGTGGCATATTCACTCGAACTGCGCGGTCAAGTGCTACTCAAAGCCCCACTCAATATTTTACCTCTGTGAAATTTCTAAACTTTTGACAGACAACAACATACCATATTTGATTACATTTCAGAGAGGATTCACAGAGTTATTAACGTTGAAATTTTCAGACTACAGTACAGACAAGATGACAAACATCAATGACACACAGGCCAATCTGACTGACTCCTTGGTAAGATGCGCCAGAACGCGAACGGTGCACTAAAGAGGTGTCGACGGTAATATAGTTGTGAGAAAGGAGCTGCTGTTGGGCAAATCATTAACATGTAGCAGAATAAGGACAATTCCGAGACACGGAGCCAATGAAGTAGATCTTCTGACGGAGTTCGAAGAGAAACGAATTGAGAGCGACTCTAACTTATACTAAGTTATCATCAAATCAACACTTCAACAGTTTCTATACTACAGTATCTGTCAATTGAAACTTCATAAACATCTCATTCAAAAACACTTATCACCCGGGTGATAAATGTTTTTCACCCAGGTGCATTAATTAATGTTTTCATCCGGGTGATAAATGAGTTCACCAAAAAATATATTCTATAATAGATAATTAGGAGATTAAATTCCAAATTTATTTTTGTCCTACTGTATTTAGGCAATGCAAAATCCAGGTAGACTTGAATAAACATTAATAATCCCTTATAATATGCTAATAAATCCAAATTTTTTCGCAAAATGTTGAATAGGCCTACGCAATTTTTCATCCTCTATTAGAAATAAGTATCGCATAGATCATATCAATAAGTACAGACAGTATTTCATTGTTCACCCTAATACAATCCCCTTTGCTGCGTCATCGATAAATATAAATCCAATAAGACAGAAGATCTGCAACTATTTGAATTATTTTATCTGAACAAACAATAAAGGAATAAGTTTTTCTTGAAAGACGATATTAAAGTACAGAGTACAGCGTTGTAACGTTTCAAAATATATAATAATTCCTCTCAATAATGATTTTCTGCGTTGTTATTATTTTGTTGAGTAATAAATATAATTGTTCGATTTAAATCAATTAGCATCGTATGTTTGCAGCCGGCTTAAAGAGAAATACTGGTAGGCCTACAGTAGTACATATTTAGTACTATATTTTTTCGAGTAGTATGTACACGTACAGTAGGCCTATCCTACTTTTTTCCCAAGTATTCTACAATAGTAGACCTATATACTGCAGTTTATGTAGGCCTATCCTATTTCTTTTTTCCAAGTATACTACAGGGTAGTAGGCCTACTGTATAAAGCCGCAAACTCACCAGTAATGACATACTGGTAAGTGGTACTGCTTACGCGTTACCAAATACTGAAATTGACAGTCAGAACTTTTCAATGTATTACAAATAAAACCTAGTTGTACATACAGAATTGCTCACGCCCATGTGATAGGTCCCGTTGTTGATTTATGGTCAATTGGGTTTTGTGATTTAAAATTGTTTTAATAATTAATTCCTTATTTTCATGCAAAACATGATTGCTACAGTATCATGAATGAATGACAAGATATGATTGCCATGAGCAATCAATTGGAAGGTACTTAAAGAGCAATATGACCGAACACAGTCGAACACACACAAACACACTCCAAAAACTGACCAACACAATCGAACACAGTCGTAAATAGAAAGAGCACAAAAAAATAACACCGGGTACCAACTTTTAGATAAAATTATCCACGCGTTGCTTTTCTATAAGTAAATTCCCGAAATTATTGAATAAAATTGTCGCGAAATTAAATATTCAGGTACCGATACCGTACGTCATGTACGTGCGGTAACCGGTAGTAGGCCTAACTTCCTAATTCATATCTTCAGCAATCAGTCCCAGCCCAAGCTGTTCCAGTAAGCAGCCAAACAGGCCTATTAGCTAACCCGCTATTAGGCCTACTATATGTGACAGGTACCCGGTAGACTTCCCTAGATAGTTTGTTGCACAGTAGGCCTATAGCAAGCAGCACACAACAAATTAAGAATTTTTTGTTTCCAACGTACTGGTATGCGACATGATACCTGTTACTATCAGCTGATCTGATAAGAAATGAATATTTAATTTCGCGACGATTTTATTCAATAATTTCTGGAATTTACTTATAGAAAAGCAACGCGTGGATAATTTTATCTAAAAGTTGGTACCCGGTGTTATTTTTTTGTGCTCTTTCTTTTTCGACTGTGTTCGATTGTGTTGGGCAGTTTTTGGAGTGTGTTTGTGTGTGTTCGACTGTGTTCGGTCGTGTTGCTCTGTAAGTAACTTGCCAATCAATGCTAAAAAATTATTAATTTTTATTTCCGATGTTAAAACATAATGATTTTTATTTTAGAATGGATTAATTTCTATAACACAATTTTAAATCACGAAAAAAATTAAATGGCCACAAATCACCAGCGTAATGTAGCCAACCACTAACTTACAGTATTCAAGTATTATTACGAAATTTAATCAGTATGCAGATATTGTTTTCAGTTTGCACTTATTAGTTAAGCGAATTAAACTATTTAAATTGCATTTGAAATTATATTAGTTGAAATATACTGTATAGACCTTTTCATAAAATATTACCGGGAAAATCACACGAAAATGGATTTTACTGTTCAACAACAAAAACGACCTAAAATTGATATGAAAGTAGTAATTCTAGGGGATATAGCCGTCGGGAAAACGTCACTCGTCCATCGTTACCTTAGAGACGAACTCCCAACGCGAGAAAAAGGGACAATTGGAGCGGCATTCTTTCTGAAACAATGTGGCCATTATAATGTGGCTTTTTGGGACACTGCAGGTAACGTTAAAATTTTCTTCAGCGATTTCTCAGTTCTAAATGCGAGTTCTAAATGATTGAAGAAATGTGAGCCCGGCCTTTATTGGGGGTGTGGGGTTGTGTGTATGAGTGAGTATACACGATGTCCCAGAATATAGTGTCGTAATTCACTGAAACGCCCCCCCCCCCCCCCCCCCCCCTTCAAATTTTTCTACAAATCTTAATGAGATTGCATGAAATGTGTTTTAAAGTGTTAAAGTGTTTTAAAAAAGTGTCTCCGTCGATAATGCAACAGTTACAACGCAGTCATTCTTCAACCTTATAGTGATAGATAGTTGGATAGTTGGTACTAGTGGAAAGCTAACCATGTAAGGATTTCAAATATTTAAAAATATTTGAATTTGATTGGGAAATAGCGGAGATATGGGCATTCGAAAGTTGCATGATTTTCTTCCACTGTAGGCTATTTATATATTTAATAAATACAACATGTTCTAGAACATTTTGTTTATGTATGAGTATCTAGGTGTACTAAATAACGTATTAGTTATTTAATATTGTTAAATAGTATATTTAATATACTTAATAGTGTTAAATAGTATATATTTAAGTGTTAAATACTATGTTTAATATTTAATAGTGTTAAATAGTATATTTAATATATTTAATAGTGTTAAATAGTATATTTAATATATTTAATAGTGTTAAATATTACATTTAATATATTTAATAGTGTTAAATAGTATATTTAATATATTTAATAGTGTTAAATAGTATATTTAATATATTTAATAGTGTTAAATAGTATATTTAATATAATTAATAGTGTTAAATAGTATATTTAATATATTTAATTTATTAAATAGTGTTAAATATTATATTTAATATATTTAATTTATTAAATAGTGTTAAATATTATATTTAATATATTTAATTTATTAAATAGTGTTAAATAGTATATTTATTATATTTAATAGTGTTAAATAGTATATTTAATATATTTAATAGTGTTAAATAGTATATTTAATTTATTTAATGGAGTTATTTAGTACACCTTGATGAGTATCCACGCACTACTGTAGTATTATTATTATTATATAGGCGTTACATTGTTGCCCAGCTACTGTATATTTATGAGATAAACAAAATGTTCCATAATGTTATGTTTATAGAATAAATGGCCTGCAGCAGAAGCAAATACATGCAAAATTCGAATGCCCATATCTCAGCTATTTCCCAACCAAATTCAAATATTTTTACATATTATTTGGAATCCTTGCATGTCCAGCTTTCCACTAGTAGTATCTACAAATCACAAAAGTACAATGAAAGTATAACAAATCTACAAAGGTTGAAGAAAGACGATGCGGTAACTGGTACAATATCGACGGAGACACTTTTTTTAAACACTTGTAACTAAAGATTGAAAGCAAAAATAAAACTTCTGGCTCACCCAATCAGTAGTGCCCGGGAGGTAAAACTATCTCTGTTTCAAATTTCATGCAATTCAATTAAGATTTGTAGAAAAATTTGCGGGGGGGGGGGGGTCGTGTCATTGAATTACGTCACTATATTCTGGGACAAGGTGTATGTTGGTGACAAAGTAGCAGCGATTATTTTTCTCTGTTTCCAGAATATAAGATATTGCCTATTAAGCAATAATTAAGTATTAATACTTAATTATTTTTCTTATTGCTAACCTCATATCACGGTTCAGGCATACACCTACCACCCCCACACCTAAAATAATCAAAACTGCACCGACCACTACACCTAGACTAGACATCACACCATACACGCACATTATGTGAACACGTTATTAATACTAAAAAATTAAACACAAAGTTTGCACTGTAGGCACTATATATGTAACCAGGTGATTATGTCACCCATTTGTACAGCAGTCCTGGGGCCCCACAAGTTAAAAAGATACAATACATAGTAGTTCTCGATTCACACATCACATATAGTTCTCAGTTGATATGTACTAGTATTCTTCATTTTATATATTTAAAGGAGAAGAGAGATTCTATTCTATCAGTGCGTTCTACTGTAGAGACGCATCTGCCGCTATCCTAGCCTATGACGTCACCAGTTATAACAGCTTTGTGAACCTCCAAAAACGCATAGCACCTCTTCTTGAATATATGAAGGTGGACTATATATGTGCGGTTGTGGCCACCAAGGTTGATCTGATACCAAAAACAGATCGCCAAGTCACAAAGCAGATGGGAATGAAGGTGAGTTGCACTCATACAGTATGGTCGCCTCGCACATAAAATATTCTTTATACCGACAAAAAGTAAATATAAAATAATCAAATATATTTAGAACACGTTCGTGGGGACTTCGCGCAGCACGTAGTCGGCAAGCCTTGGCATACGGTTCATATAGAGCAAATGGGGCATGTCTAGTTTGGACCCCATATCCCATGCTATAAATGTATTCATTCGATATATAATCATATGTTAATCCGCTAGGTGGTGTCAAATTGTTATTCTGCAATTTCGTACTTACCAGTGCAGCACTGTACAGCAGTACCGTACCGGTAGGCCTATGTCATTACTTCTGAGTCTCTAGCGGATCCCCAATTAAATGTCTTAACTTTTCAATTTCGTAAAAGATAGACTTCATGATTCTCTACAGGCCACCAAAATTTCAGCTCAGGAAAATGAGGCCTTCCCGAGAAATTTAACATTTTCTAAAAACCACATAATCTGTCATAGCTGACGTCAGACTGCATGATTTTTGACCAAACTTTACAAACTTTCTAAACTTTCTCTCTACTACTTACCTACTAAGTTTGGTTCAATTCCGAACGAGCGATGCCGAGAAATTCGCGTTCAAACATTTACCAGACAGACGGACGGACAGACAGACGGACATGCCCCATTTGCCCTATATGAACCGTATGCAAAGGCTTGCCGACTACGTGTCTCGCCCCACAGACCCAACTATAGCAAGTAGTCCAGTTCGATTCTCCTTAGCAACCATGTACTAGAATAAATTACAGAAATGTAAAAATAAACATTTTATCATAAATAATTTTCAACAAAATACGATGTACAGAAATAAAAACTTTTCAGAGTTGACTTTAATTCTGTAATGTTTATACAGTTGTACAGTAAGTGCAGAATAACGACACACAACAAAAAATATTTCACACTTCATTGTCAGAAAACGCGCTTAAAGTGAAATATACATACTGTACTGTAGTAGCTATGATACACTACAAGCAAAAGCAAACAGTCGGCCGAGGCCGGAAGCGACCTGAAGGCTCCTCTTTCAATAGCTGCTACCCGAGGGTAGGGGTGGGCGCTACTCCTATCCCATGATTTGCTCCCAGTAATTTAATTGGTACTCATTTTATCGACCCCAGTGGATGAAAGGCTGAGTGGACCCTGGCGGGGCTGAACCTACAACCACTAGATTGCAGGCCCGGCTCTCAACTAACTGAGCTACCCCGCCGTTTTTCATGATACACTAAAGAATGTGTTAAATTTAACAAAAAACACTATTTCTGACAAAATTGCGATTACACTTGAGGAATAATATGACGATGGGGGTCTTACCATTGTATTAAACTTCAGTAGTACTGTTACTGTAAGTTTAATATACAGTTACTCTTACTACTGTATAATGTAGTGCCGATGAACTGAGTGCGCTTATGGTCAAAGGTTCCACGGGGTGAAAGGTTACACGGGGTCAAAGGTTCCACTTGGTTAATTGTTACACGGGGTCAAAGGTTACATGGGGTCAAATGTCACACGGGGTGAAAGGTTACACGGGGTCAAAGGTTCCACGGGGTCAACGGTTTCACGAGATCAAAGGTTCACCAGGGGTCAAAGGTTACAAGGGGGTCAAAGGTCACACGGGGTCAAAGGTTACATGGGATCAAAGGTTCACCAGGGGTCAAAGGTTACATGGGGTCAAATGTCACACGGGGTGAAAGGTTCACCAGGGGTCAAAGGTTAAAAGGGGGTCAAAGGTCACACGGGGTCAAAGGTCACATGGGGTCAAAGCAATCAAGGGATAAAGCATCTCTATTGAATTTCGCAAATGGTAATAATAACTTTCATTCTTCCATTATTGATTAAAATAATTCAACCGCCGTGGATGTAGATAATATTTAAGTTTAGATCTACTTACAGTTTGTTTTTATGCGTTGAATAAGTTCGATAAGTAATAATTAAAGAAACAGAAGCAAATCTGGCTCTGCCGATAGTAAACTGGAGCATAATACAGTGGTAACTGCGGAACTGACCCATTTTGTAGAACCTTTAGCATCATAAAATTGTTAAAATATTGTGTGGAACCTTCGAAACTGTGAAATATAATCAACTGAGTGCAAGGTTATACTGAATCGGTTAAAAAATACAAGCGTAGTAGATAAGATTGTATCACACACGTGTATTAATAATAATAAGTGAATTGTTGTGGGGTGAGTGACGGTTAATTGAGTATATAATGTAAAATAGGACAATATGATAATGCTAATATATACGCTAATAATAAGCTAATATTTTTCGCTATGGAGAGCAATATCATTGTCATATTTACTAAAAAACGTGTGTATTGGCCTACTGTTTTTTATAATGTCTTCATTAGGCCTACTGTACAACAGCAGGTGAACCGATATTAACAATCATAAGATACAACTTACATTTATGTGTTGTACTTTTGCAGTACGCTCGACAAGTAAACCCGAATCTACCAGAAGAAACAGAAACTCCGTACTTTGAGACAAGTGCAATAACGGGAGAAAATGTAAACGCAGCTTTTGAGTTCCTTCTCAACACATGTCTTCAAATACCATTAACAGCTGATTCGCCGACAAGGAACAGTTTCCATGACGACTATAATTTTACACAAACTCAACATTCGCCCGCTGTAAATAATTACAGGACTGGAAGTTGTATTCAATTAGACGCTAGTAGGACAGACCGAAAATACGAGAAAGATCGAAAATGTTGTGCCAGTTAATCAAACATAACACCGACAAATGTCTACTGTATATATAACAAAATGTATTGCAACATCACAAATGTTAAATAATATAATAAATCCATAATAGAACACTTTCTTTAAGGATGTTCATGTAGCCCTATTTGCTAGATTTAATGACCTACTGTAATATTTGCTCCTCATCAAGACACACGTGTTCATAGTTAACCAACATAAAACAACAATAAATATTTACCCGTGCTTCAAATTTTAGGTGTAGGCCTACATTCTTTTCAAGTGCTGTGTCGAGTAGGTCTACCACTTGGTGAAAGCCTACAGTACAGCACGTAATTTTACTCAAAAAAACAAAATATTGTCAAGAGTACCCTATGTCAGTCAGTATATCATGGCCATTTTTTGCATAAGTAATGTATGCTACTTTTACTTACTGTACTTGCACATATTTGCTCACAAAACCTTACACTTTCCCAGTTCATCCATATCCTCAAGTCCGGTGTCCTTGAGCAGACTTTTGATGAAAGCCATTGGCTGTCCAGCACGTATATTATCATCTACTGGCAGCCAGAGCATGAGGTTGTGTACACGTTGATCCTGTCGGCGAGTTCCAGCAAGTTTCAATCCGCATCTCCGCAGGGAGATGCTGGGTCTTCGGAAATGAGGCGTTGCTATAGTTGTATAACACCTCATTGTTATACTGTAGGTATAATATGTAATATGGTGTACCCTGGGCAGCTTCCTGGGGTACTGTATGTACCATCCAGAGATATGTTGTGTTCATCAGTTAGATCCCAACAGCATGGGCTGTCAGACCTGCACAGGCTCCGATGCTGCACGGAAAATGTGATTATTATTAGGAACTGGAAAGTGAAAGTAATTGATGACCCACCTACTGTATATGCCTACCGTGTGTACCCTACATTATAATATTATGTAAGACATACTGCTATAGGTTGAATGTATACCGGCCGGTACATATATATACAGATATATCTGTATTCTGTTCTGTAGATATTCATTTGTCTTAAATGCGTGCCTTATTATTGCTTTAAAAATACTGAATTATAAAGTTGGAGGAATATGTATGTTTGTGGGGCGAGACACGAATGGCGAGCCATCAGCGAACTGATATAATTATACTATGGCCGTTTTTCAAAAGTCTGTGTGTGTGTGTGTGTGTGTGTGTCGGAAGCCATAAATGTCGGAAGCCATAATCTAAATTAATATCTTCAGCTAAATTGTATGGTTGAGTCATTTTGAACGGTCTCTCCATGGAAATTATTTATTTAGCGCCATACGATTAAAGTTATTTTGCACAGAAATTAGATATCTGGAATCCATGTACCCCATCCCATTATAGTTTTTTATTTTTTCAAGTGATTTGCGTTAATAAATGTATTTTTTATTGATTTAAACATAATTAACATTGTAAATTCATACGCTGATTCCATTCTCCCCCATGTGAAGAATACCAGGATTTCACTTTTCGGTCGACTTTTTATTGGAATTTTATATATGAAGATTTTTATTTTTTTTAATTTATCTTTATTAAGTGTTTTATAGCGCTTATTTCTGTCTTATAACCTGTACATATACTAATTCGTTTATTGTTTTGGTTAGATTCAGCCCTTCTGTAACCTGTATTTTTGGTGAAAACCTGGTGTTCTTCACATGGGGGTAACTGCAAAGTGAAATATAACGGTAGAAAGTCTGGTATTCTTTACATGGGCCCCATTCTCCCCCATAGAGCCTAAGGCATGGCAAGGGCAGCAGCCGTGCCCAATAATATTTCTTGAAGTTGTACATTACTAACATGGCAAGCTAAAGTCATTGACCAAGCCAGTGCCTAGGCTAGCACACAAGGACATGGCCTAACTGTAGTAGTCTAGTAGAAGGAATAGTGCTCCTTCAATACATCTCAACAGACATCAATTCATTTGCCTGTGCCTACCAAAACTAAGGTGACCAGACGTCCCGCTTTCGGCGGGACAGTCCCGCTTTGTAGTCCCTGTTACATTGTCCCCTGAGCTGCCTGGCGGGACGCCCGATTGTCCCGCCTTGGCTGAAACGATCCTGCTTTTCTAGTGAAATGTTGATTAGTATTTTAACTCTAAACTGAACTAAACCTTATGGTATGGAAATTTAAAATGACTGATCTGCAGCTACTAGTACTAGGATCGGCATGCTGCATTGCAGCTGCATTTTTAAGAATGCTGTGCCGGCTTGTCAACAAAATTGCACCGCCACAACTCCCTATCACCCATGACATTTGCTAGATCATCCGCATCTTCAAGGCCAGTGTCCTTTAAGATGCGTCTCAAGAAAGTCATGGGCTGTCCACCATGCTTATTCACTCCATGAGGCTGCCAAAGTACAAGATTATGCACTGGCTGGTCCTCACGGCGAAAGCAATGTCCTGCAAAGCGGAGGCGATTTTGTTCTAGTGTCAAGCTTGGGGGAACCAATGAGACACCTCCAATGTTATATAGTGTCTGGTTGGAGATGTGTCTATTGTACTTGACACAATGAACCCGGCGTAGCATTCTTGTGAATGTGCCATCCAGAGATTTGGTGTCCTCAGCAGTTAGAGCCCAGCATGGACTCCCGTAGAGGAGTACTGGAACTACTGCTGCTCTAAATAATCGGACCTTAAGTTTCCGATTAATTCTCGGTGACTTCCAAATCCTGGAAAGCCTATTCAAGGCTGCCCATGCCTTTCCCTTACGTATTCGAAGGTCCTCACCTGACTGCACTGCAGCTGTAAGTTCACCCACCACTACTACCTGTACAGGCTGACTGAAATCGAAACTAAGGATATATCTTTTTACAGAACACAGCAGAACACAGTAGAACACAGCAGAACACAATAGAATACAGGCGGAACATAGGCGAACACAGCTGTAATTAAAATCTACACCAAAAAATAACAGACTTGGGAAAGTACCGGATTTAATCATACAACTGTAAGATGTCAATTACATATTTAAATTAAATGGCGGTTTTCCATATCCTCCAAAATAAATTACTTCTCATTATCCTGTAACCATGGAGAGTTGGTTAGTTCTGCAGAAGTACAGTACCGGTAGCTGAGTAGGCCTACATCAGTACATTGGTACAGTAATATACTCTACACTGTGCCCGGTAATTGCACATCAGTCAGTTAGTACCAATATTCCGTATCATATCCACTTCTAGGAAGCCTACATCTGTCTGCTTGTACAATGTACAGTCTGTCAGTCTGTACATGTCTCTACAGCACTAGGTCTACTGCAGTACTGGAACAGGCTGACAGGCAGACTGCTGGACTAGTAACAGGTACAGGCCTAACCGAACAGCTGATCGGGCAACTCTGATCAGGTAATTTATTTTGGAGGATATGGAAAACCGCCATTTAATTTAAATATGTAATTGACATCTTACACAGTTGTGTAATAGGAATATAACAGTATCGGTAGCGTATAGTATAGCCTTTACTTTGTTTTAGGTTAGGCATAGGCCTGTAGAACGTGGTTAGTATTTGTTGCTAATATAACTAAACTATATATATGATGATATTATTATGGTGGTCAAATGGTGATGTACAGATGTGATTATATTTTGTTATTATATTTTATTATACAGTCCCTATATTATGATGAACCAAGTATAAGCAACAGACTACGTTATTTATATGATCGGGTTGATGCAGATAAGAGCATGATGAGATAGCTTATTACATGGAGGTCCCACCGGCTGCATTCACTACGATCTATAGGGTAAGGGTATACAGGCTTATGTTTAACATCTAGAGGTGGGTTATGCGGTAAGTAGCAGAACTGGAGCGTGTTACTCGTCAAACTGCCGAAGAAACGAAAGATATTTATCACGGGGAGATTAGAAAAGCAGCAATGAGTGAGGAGAAAAAGTCGAAACAGACATCGAAGGGTGCTGCAGGAGGTGATACAGGGTTGGCAACTGACTTGAGCAACATCGCACAAACGTTCAGTACTGTTATGCAACAACAGATGGAAAATCAGGCGAGAATGTTTACTCAAATGATGGAGAAACTTTACGATAAAGATGCCGCACGTTTAGAGAGTGATCGCGTTGTAGCAGAAGAGAGGAATCGTCGGGAAGAAGAGATGTTCCGATCTCTTCTGAATAACCAGGAACGTTTGGGAAGAGATTATGAGGGTGACGATCCTATGTATTCGGCAACGGGTTCTAGAGATATGAGTAGGCGTTCCACGAAATTAACTGAAAAAATTCCTCCTTTCGACCCAAAAACGATGTCAATCCAAGAATGGTTTGATGAGTATTATGACAGGGTAATGACTGATTCCCAGGTCGGAGCAGAAGAGAAGAAGAACCGTTTACTAGTGAAAATTGGTCGACTTCATACAATGCTAGAAGAAACCTTAGACGAGTCGGATAAGGAGAGTTATGATTCATTAAAGAAAGCTGTAATAGGCATTCTTGGGGACAGTAGAAGGAGTACAGCTACTGAAGTTGCCTCCTGTAAACAGGGTATTAATGAATCTTTACCTGAATTTATTGAACGATTCATGGTTTGTGTTCGACGTCGTAAGGAAGAAGTAGACGGTGTTGGTGAAACTCCATTACTTCAGGATTTCTTTGCTGTTAATATCCGTTCTGGACTTAGTGGACGTCTGCGAGGTTGGCGACGACTTCATCCTGACTCAACTTGGAAAGAGTTATTCCAACAAGCAAATGCACTAGATATGGAACATGCTGTAGAGCCGAAATGTTCAGTAACTACATCTTCAATTGATTATAAATCGAGTAATTATAACAAATCAAAGTCTAGTTCAAATAATAATGCTAATTTTTCTACTAACACAGAAATTGTAAAGAAGCCAAATGTCCATTGTTATAATTGTGGAAAATATGGTCATTTTGCTTATGATTGTCGCTCACCTATTAAGTGTCATGGTTGTGGAAAGTCCGGACATCGTATAAAAGACTGTTATAAGAACAATAAAAAGAAGGATGACAAGAATAAATGCAAAGGTAAGACAGATGATAAATATCAACAATCTTCTTTATCTTGTAACACAGTTATTGTGGGATACGATAAATGTAATCATACTCAAGATGATTATAATGAAGCACCAACTGTGAGCAAAGGGGAAGGTGCAATATCATCAGCAATTGATGCCAGAAAACCTAACTCTACAATGGAGGGTAAATCTAAATTGCCATGGAATGGTCAGCATTTACGACGATGTTTTACATTGGCAACGGTAGGGGGTGTAGATTATCGTTCTTTCGTCGATGGGGGTAGTGAAGTATCAATAATATCTGAGGCTGCTTTGGACAGAATACAGTCTCTTACATCAACGAAAGTTCAGGTATTACCGCCGCCAGTGGAACCAAAGTCTGCGTCTGGTCATGTCATGGATATAACGGGATCAGTAATGTTGAATATGCAGTTAGGGAGAAAGCAACATACCGTAGAATTATTAGTGGGTCGTAGTGGACAACATGATGTATTAATTGGCTTGGATTTGCTAGGTGCATTCCGTATTTGTATGAGATGGAATGTTAGCGGAGATATAATCCTCGAAATGGATGGTGAGGAACTGATCAGTGAAACAGTTACACGTTCTTATGGGGATAAGACGATTGCAACTGTATGGTGTAATGATATAGTAATAATACCTCCACGGAGTCGACAGATGATAACTGGATATGTAGATAATGCTATGAATAGGGGAGATTCTCTTTTATTTGAGCAGTCTGAATCTTTAACAAAGAAACATGGTCTCAATGCAGCAAGATCACTTACCAAAGTTGATGAGTTACAACGTATACCTGTGCAGGTTCTAAATACATCTAACATGGAAATGCGAATCAATAAGAAGACTAAACTTGGATCGGTAGAATATATTGAGACTATACATGAGATTAATAATACAGATGGTGATGATAGGGAAGATGATAGTGATATGGAATGTATGTCTATGCCTGTACCAGATGTTTTATCAGAGCCATGGACTAGGGAAACATTTGAATCCGAACTTCAAATAGGGGATGATTCCAGTCACGAGGAGAAAGATGAACTTGTTAATATATTATACAATCATTGTCATGTATTTGCCAGAAATGAAGCTGATTTAGGTTTAGTGGAGGGTGTGTCTCACCATATTGATACAGGAGACTCAAAACCAATTAGAGTTAAAGGTGTTAGAACTCCGAAATCGCATTGGCCAGTTATTGAGAAACAAATAAATCATATGTTAGAAAATGATGTGATAGAACGTTCTGAGAGTCCATGGTTGTTTAGGCCGGTGCTTGCTCTTAAGAAAGGTGGTGGTATACGATTTTGTATTGATTTTAGGCCGTTAAATGCAGTGACAAAGAGGGATGCTTATCCTTTACCATCGGTTACTGAGTTAATTGACTGTATTGGAGCACCACCGAGGGGGGCAAAACGTCTTTATTGTAGTACTCTTGACGTTTATTCGGCTTATTGGACTGTAAAGATTGAACCAAAGGACAAGGAGAAGACAGCATTTTCAACTCATATGGGTTTATTTCATTTTAAACGTATGCCGTTTGGTTTGACCAATGCACCTGCAACATTTCAGCGCTTAATGGAACTGACATTATCGGGACTGCAATATATTACTTGTCTAATATATCTCGATGATATTTTAATATTTGCATTTGGTTCTGAAGAACACTTAAAGCGATTAGAAACTGTCTTAGTAGCATTGGAAAGAGTTGGAATGAAATTAAAGTTGAAGAAATGTAAATTCTTAAATTCTAGAATATACTATCTGGGACATATTATTGACATAGATGGACGACATCCCGACCCTGAGACTGTTTCGAAGTTATTGTCAATTCCATCATTGAAGTCGAAGAAGGAGATTAGAATGTTCACAGGATTGGCGTCATACTATAGAATATACATACCGCATTGTTCATATAGAATGAAACCCTTGACAAACCTCATGAAAGATGATGTTGAGTTCATTTGGGGGGAAGAGCAACAATCAGCTGTGGATGATATTAAACACGCACTTACTAACCCGCCATGTTTAGCACATGCTGATTTTACTAAGGACTTTATATTACATACAGATGCATGCAAGAAAGGCTTGGGAGCAGTGTTAGCACAACACAATGAAAACAATCGTGTGCAGCCAGTTGCATATGCATCTCGAACTTTACATGGGGGTGAAGTAAACTACTCTATTAGTGACTTGGAATGTTTGGGCGTTGTTTGGGCCGTTAAACATTTCCGTCCGTATCTTTATGGGGGAAAATTCCAGATATACACTGATCATTCAGCACTAACTTACTTGCTGACAGCTAAACAGCTGGAAGGGCGTCTAGCACGTTGGGCGTTATGGTTAAGTCAATTTAATTGCACCATTCATTATAGACCGGGTAATAAACATCAAGATGCTGATGCACTTAGTCGATTACTACCTACTTGTTGTCCTGATAAAACACTAGGAAATTGCCCTTTAGATAATGAAGTAGATTTAATAAATGGAGATAAGGTTATTATTAATGCTATTGATGTTCCTTTAAAAGTTGATATATCTGTGAAACAAAGACATGATGTTCAATTGAATAAGTTGATTGATTACCTTGAGTCTGGTACCATACCATCGAGTTCGAAAGAAGCAAAACGTATAGTATTAGAAGCGCAATATTATGAGATTAATAACTCCATACTATATTATCGAATGAAATTTAAGAGAAGTTCTAAAGTGAAACTACTTACTGTTGTACCGAAATCGTTACGCGTTGAGTTATTGCGAGAATATCATACGGCACATTCGTCTGGACATTTTGCAACAAGTAAAATGTATGAAACATTGTTGAAATTCTTCTATTGGCCCGGAATGTACCGTGATGTGAATCGACATTACAAGTCATGTGTGAGATGCATCGAGACACGCGACTTGCGGCGAAGACACGAATTGGAGTCGATCGAAGTTGAACGACCTTTCGAGCGGGTTGGGGTCGATCTGCTGGGTCCGTTCATTCCGACGGAGTATTATAACACATATATTGCTGTATTTATCGATTATCTAACTAAATACGCGGAATTTGTTCCTTTGCAGGATGCAAAAGCGGATTCTACAGCAACGGCGTTAATGAATCGCGTGATATCCTACGATATGGGGCACCTGAGATATTGTTATCTGATCAAGGTCCAAACTTTCGATCAAAACTCGTTGAAGAATTAACGCAGAGGTGTGAAACGCAGAAGGTTTATACTGTGCCTTACCACCCTCAATCGGATGGGTTGGCCGAGCGCACAATTGGCACAGTCATACGATTATTACGTTCGCTGACTGACCATCGTGGGCGGGATTGGGATATCCTATTGCCAGTCATTCAATTTGCTTACAACGTTACTGTACACGCATCCACGGGACATACACCATTTTATTTATTACATGGTTTCGAAGCACGTAGACCCGCAGATTATATGATTTTACCAGAGGGTGATAAATTTACTCCTCATAAACGTGCTAAATTAATTGGTGAACATATGTCTGTTGTTTGGAATTTAGCTCGTAGAAATATTTTAATTTCTCAAAATAGACAAAAACAAAATTATGACCGTAAAGTGAGAGATGAGATTATTAATATTGGTGACATTGTTTGGGCCAGAAACCACTCAGTCAAACCTGGCACTGATCATAAACTTGCACCAAAATTTAATGGACCATATAGAGTAAGTGAAATAAATAATAAGAATTTATCTATTGTACCTATCAACGAGATAAATAATAATAATGTAAAAGTTATTAGTAGAGACAACGTTCGTTTGAGAGTCGGTCCCTACCTACCGCCTTTACCTACGAATGTTACAGTTTCTGGGCGTCGTCCGAAACCATTGCTTGGTCGTGATTACGATAGTCAGAAAAACTCCCATCAAAATACTCGTAATGTAGACGAAACCATTGTTTATCCGTGCCCTATTTGTGGAATTCCTTGGTTTTCGGAAGGTAATTCCATGGTCGCCTGTGACGGATGCCTTGAATGGTTCCATTTTGATTGTGTTGGTCTTGTAAATGAACCTAAGGAAGATAAATGGTTTTGTAGTGATTGTGACAGAAAATAATTATTCTTTTTATACGAAATAAGTTAGAACGAAATTGAAACGATGTTACGGGAGTATATTTTGATGGCAATTACAATGTAATTAATAATTTAATTATTGTGCATATATTTTTAATTTGTATTTGGAAAACTATTTTTTGTGATGAAGGAAAGGAGTATTGCAGTTGTAATAGATTAAAGCATTTGGTACACCTAACAATATACTATATAGATAATTTGATTGATACGATTATTATAAACTGAAAGTATTTTGTGAATTTATTTTGAGTGCGTTAATTACGATTATAATATAAAGAATTGAGATATGTTATTTTTTTAAGATAGTAGAATATTAATAGTGTAATAATTTTTTTAGTAATTTTGAAGATCGAGTCGATCTTTATTTCCAAGGGGGATGTAATAGGAATATAACAGTATCGGTAGCGTATAGTATAGCCTTTACTTTGTTTTAGGTTAGGCATAGGCCTGTAGAACGTGGTTAGTATTTGTTGCTAATATAACTAAACTATATATATGATGATATTATTATGGTGGTCAAATGGTGATGTACAGATGTGATTATATTTTGTTATTATATTTTATTATACAGTCCCTATATTATGATGAACCAAGTATAAGCAACAGACTACGTTATTTATATGATCGGGTTGATGCAGATAAGAGCATGATGAGATAGCTTATTACAATTGTATGATTAAGTCCGGTACTTTCCCAAGTGTGTTATTTTTTGGTGTAGATTTTAATTACAGCTGTGTTCGCCTATGTTCCGCCTGTATTCTATTGTGTTCTGCTGTGTTCTACTGTGTTCTGCTGTGTTCTGTAAAAAGAACTATCCCGAAACTAAAACCATTTATACAGTAGGCCCCTATATTATAATTGTTGTAGGCCTACGGTTTTTTCATGATTAAGTTCCTGTGCGCGTACGAAATGCGTAGCGATTTTGATTGACTGCATATTACCGTTTACAGATGAACTTATGTTTAAAGATATCGAAAAAGCTTCATTTGTTTCATTTTCCTTTGACAGTTCAAACCGAATGGTGCGGTGGCTGATTGCGGCCTGCTATTATTGCCATTTTTTAATGTTTATCACCCGGGTGAAAAATATTTAAATGTTTAACCTTTCGGTTATTGTTTTGATCAGAATAACATGCCACTATAACCTGATCCTTTCCCTTAATTGATTATTAGGATTGGGCGAGATATGCCAAGAGTGAATCTGGATCAAAATGATAGCTTTCGATATTATTTATAAGGAATCTAACCACATGTGTTCAGAGTTCTAACACATTCCTGGCGCGTTTTTCACCCGATTCATAAATCGCCCCTTTCATTTTGAAACCACCTATATGTGATTTTTGCCGAAATGGAGATTGCTGCATTTCTTTATGTTAAAATGTCAGAATGTATTCTGAATCCGATTAACACACTTAGAAGGCCATACTCCCACGTATAACTGAGATATTTAACGTTTTAAAACCACCTTTATGCCAGTTTTGCATAGACCGCATTATAAAGAAATGTTTTTTTAAAACAACCTATATAACACATTTTACTATTATAAATAGGGTAAGCCCGGGAAACGTTGATATAAAATTGGAAACAACGAATCAGAAGCTAGAATTGTTGTTTATTATGATAGGGGGAGACTTGTTTTATATTTTTAAAACTTAATAATCGAATTTGTCTTAAGGGTTTTAATGCTTTTTGAGTAATTGTAAAAAATGTAATAATTTTTTGAAACAACCTATATCCCTATACATTGTTTCCTACCTAATATGTTATATAATTCCAATACCATAACTGTTTTTGTTTAAAATCGTTACATTTAATGGATTTAAAAGTAAATAAGACCAAAATCCTGGAATATATTACTTTCAAACAAAATTAGAATCGAAAATGCCGTTTTACAGGAAAAGTCAATTTTGTCATTTAGGTTGTTTGAAAATGAAAGGGACGAAATGTTTTTCACTGGGTGATAAACTGACTTTTCTTCAGACCAAACTGGGCTCAGTTTAGGTGTCCCGCTTTGGCACTCTGTCAATCTGGTCACCTTAACCATAACATAACATATATCCTTGATCTCCAATCACCTCTCACCACAATTATTGTGACGGGATCCAGGAGGGATCCCGATTTATCCGATGTGGTATTTAGTCCACGCGTCCCCGCCGTGTATAAGAGTGAAATAAAGATAACTGAGTTCTGAAGTTCGGTGTATAATAATAGGTTATAGGATATAGATATATTGTGGATTATACGGTAGGCGGGATACGGTAACTAAAGTCCCGTGATCCCCTAACTAAACTAATTGGCTGTACCCTACGCTAGCACTGCTGCACTGAGATAACTGAATCACTGATTAATAGGTTATTGGTTATATTGCACGGTGGCCTTACTGCTACTCAATCGATGCCATTCCCCCCTCTGATTGGTTAATACCCTTGTTGGCGCCCCGTGGAGTATTCCCGTTCACTCCACCTGTTCTCCTTGGGTTAGGGGTTTGGCCCCTGACCCTCTATTGTGTGCTTCCTTCCCACTCTTATTGGGATGGCACGAGTTGGTTAATTGCCCAATCTCGTGGCTCCCAATATTGCTTATCGGCTAATAACTTTATGGGGTGTTGGTGGGATTGAATAAGCTAACACTCCCCCCCATGCTATCTTCCCGGTAAGAAGATAGCATCAACCAAAAAGTGCGTTACAATCCCGCTGGATCCCGATCTAGTATCGGGTGTGGGGTGGAATTCTTTTCTCTAGGAGCCGGCTTTCCAGGCCGCCCCCTATGGGTATGATAACGCTACCCTGTGTGCCTGGCGTCTCATGTCGGGCCGATCGCGCTCACCTCTTCACGCGATTTTTGTTTCCCCAACATTTTCGCCCTATCTCACCTTCACTCTCACCCTAACTCTCTCATACCCCCGGACCTCCTCGTCCCTCACTCAGCCTCTTATTCTCCCCCCCCCACACTAGAATTGCGTTCGCACTCTCTCCGCACTTCGCACTCTTATTCCGATTCTCAACTCCACTTTGACTGTTTTATCTCTCCTGACGAACCTCCCCCCCCTCTCGTGCCGTCGCACTCAAGAAGCGTGAAATTGTCAGTTGTCTCGTCCATAGTGCCATAGTCAGTTGTCCCCCAGTCCCAGTAGCTAATTGAGAAAGGTTGTATGACTATAGTACTTACTCCAAACGTATGTATTTTACTGCTAATCACTACGTACGTACATACAAATTGCACTTATATAGTTATTTGCATTAATTAAATTTATACTTAATAGTTCGTACGTTACATGCGGCGCCTTCCAGGCGCACCACTTCCCAGTCTCAGTCTCATTCCCTCGTCTCCGGGAACTTATCTGTTCCTCCTCACGTCCTCTTCCCTGGCCCGTTTCTTGGTTATCACCGCTCCTCTGGCATCATCCGCTTTCTGCTTCCGGACCTTCGCTGCCACTTCCTTGCTGATCCCGGTCGTCGGCTCCTTGGGCGCTGGTGTTATTAAAGCCCGATACCGCTTCGCCGGTGGCCCCTCAGAATGGCCTGGTTGTCTCCCTCGTGTGGCGTCCCATAGGATCATTTTCATTGCCTTTGGTACGTGTTCCGCCAAGAAATCCCTAAACTCCCTCCGGTTCTCTGGTGTCCACCTGTCCAGGTACCGTTGCGTGTTCATAACTCCGGCGAACGATGCCGCCGTAGCTACCTCTTGATAGGTAAACGGTAACCTTCGCTTTATGATTTCCATGTGGGTCTCCTGGTTTATGAGGAAGAAACCCCACTTGAACTCTTGGGCCTTCATGCGCTGGCGCGTCATGGCCCCGACGTCGGCCCACTCCTCGAACCTCGTGAACTTCTCCTCGTCGCTCATCCAGTCGCACTCGCGTCCGTAGTGTCCCCGAAAGTGGCACTTTGGACATCGGTTATGCAACCGTGGACACGCCCCCATCCTGTGACTTGGTTCTCTACAATAGAGACAAAAGGTTCCCCGTTGGAACCGGTATAGGCAGCTGCTTTCCTGATGGGTCTGTCTCCCACAGTAGTCGCAGCCGAGTACCAATGTCTCCCGTCCCACCTCGTCTTTCGTCCCAAGCGATCTCCGCGGTCTATGGAGTCGCTGGTAGGTGAACTTCTCTACATTGCTCTCCCTGTTTACGTCGATCTCTCCGCCCCTCTCGGGCATCGTCTCCCCGAATACTATCCGCGGTGCCGTTCCCGGTTGCTCGCCCAACCTGATGGTGCTCCCCGCGAAATCCATCGCCGGCTCCTCGCGCACCCAGGTCCGCTTGCCGGATCTGTTCCAGAAGGCCCTCGCCCCACTGGCTGTCACCACCCTTCCGCCAACCCAGTCCGTGTCCGAGTGGCCTATCCTCTCGATGGGCGGCATCTCTCCGAATTCGTCGTCATCGTCCTCCTCTTCCGGTAGCGTCTCCAATCCCGGTGTCCCGATGGATCCACTATGTCCCTTCCCGCCTTGGCTCTCGCCCGTAGCTCTCCATCCCTCCAGCTCCCTTAGCTTCCTTGGCGGTTGGTCGCCCTCGGCGCCCGCTGGTATGGGCACCGTTTGCAACCCCGACGTCGACTGTTTCGGCGATCCCACCGTCCACCCCAATTCTCACCCTAGAGACTCCCCCGAACTCCCTGACGAAGTCCAATGAAGTTCGTCTAGGCCCGCCTGTTCCTCGAAGCCGTAACTCTGTGCCCTGGCCTCCTCTTCCCTCTCCTCTGCTTCTATCCTCTCCCGTCTAGCGACTTCTTCCAGTCGCTTTGCTTCTCGTCTGTCCGCCTCTAGCTGCTCCCATCTCTGATACGGTGTATCTGTCTCCCCGTCTACCAGATGTCGGCTGTTGTAGTACACCGACTCGCCCTACAGCCCCGGGTGGTCTACCAGACCGTCAAAGGCTGTCTTAAAGGCTCTCCTGTAGCTTAGGGGTGATCCCGATAACAGAAATGCCCCTGGTTCCCTTTCGATAACTACGGTCATGAATAAGTTAAGCAAACTTATCATCATCCAGTCCTCCTGCAGGATATATCGCTTCTGATATACCTTTATCGCTCCTCTGCGAAACTGATATACCTCCTGCTTTCCCGGTCTCGCTCCCCACTTCAGCGAGTTCGCCAGTTCTGCTCCGTATTCTTCCCTAAACTTTCCCCAGTCCATCGGTTTGTGGCATACGAGCCCCAATAATTGGCCCATCGCCACCGCCCCGCATTGGCCTGTGTTCTCGACCACCCCCAATCCATCCGGTGCTGTCATAGCCATAAAGACTTTCTGCATATCCAGGAGGTTGGTGGCGTCCGGACCGATGATCCTCTCCGCGTCCTCGCGAATCGCCGATCCCACCTTCGTCGTCGACTTCTCTCTTACTAGTACTTGTACCGCTTTCGGCAATCGATCTAGTTTCGGCCCGTCCTTCTTCCCATACGTCCCTAGGTCGAATAAGAAGATGTCTCCATTCGGCGCGGCCAAATGTAGGAGTATGGTCCTGGCCGACCCTGCCGTTCCTCGTCTCGAACCCGCTTCGTCCTCCACGGTTCCCTCGTCATCTAGGATCATATATCCTCCTCTGTTGACGGACTCTATGAATCTTTTCCAGTCCTTCCTCGGCGATTCCCTCGGATACTTCGGAATCCCGAACTTCGCCTCGTCTCCTTTCACCACGTAGTGGAAGTGTTGGAAGATCGCGTTGTCCAGCGACGGCGTCCCGTAGGTCCCGACCAACCGCTGTTCGTGCGCCTCCCGGAAGTGATCCTGCAGCGCTCGTGCCGCGTGACCCCTTTCCAACCTCTCGTAGTATCCTCTCGTCTTCTCCTCCGGGTGTCTTTCGGTGAAATCCACCAATATTTCTTTCCCTCCTGACTCCGCCTTTCTCTTCCTGATCAGCTTACTCGCCATTCCGAACACTACACTCGCTCACCTGTAGGGTGGTGCCTTACCAAGGCGCAATACAGATGAGTGATGTATTAGGATGTTTCGTACAGTTCGATAATGGCCTACTTTTCTACTTAATTTCGCCTTTTAGCCTAAATTTAACCTAATTAATTTCGGAGCTAGTAAATCAGCCTAATTTACAATTTCCGTCCGTTACTTTTATTATGTTCTAGAACGACTTTCCTTGTGTTGCCACTATTCTTCGATTTTTAGCCCTATTCTATTTATTTGTTTGTTTTGATCCCACTGTCCTACTACCTACTACTGCCTATGGATTTATTCTATTCTCTGGTCCATATTCTGGCCTACACTGTGGGCCCATGCAGTACAGCAGTATGCGTCGTGTGGCCGCACGATTTATCCAGCTGTACTCATATGCCCCCCTCTCGCTATTAACTCTACTTACTACTAACTAATATCTATATCCTATTTACCCCTTTTACCTCTCACTCTCTCTCTCTAACTAATGGTACTACGTACCCTCTAACTCTAACTAACGGTACTACGTACCTACTAACTCTAACTATCGGTACTACGTACCCTCTAACTCTAACTCTAACTAGGTACTACGTACCTACTGACTCTCTAACTATCGGTACTACGTACCTTCTAACTCTAACTCTAACTAGGTACTACGTACCTACTAACTCTCTAACTATCGGTACTACGTACCCTCTAACTCTGACTCTAACTCTAACTAGGTACTACGTACCTACTGACTCTCTAACTATCGGTACTACGTACCCTCTAACTCTAACTAACGGTACTACGTACCCTCTAACTCTAACTCTAACTAGGTACTACGTGCCTACTGACTCTCTAACTATCGGTACTACGTACCCTCTAACTCTAACTCTAACTAGGTACTACGTACCTACTAACTCTCTAACTATCGGTACTACGTACCCTCTAACTCTGACTCTAACTCTAACTAGGTACTACGTACCTACTGACTCTCTAACTCTAGGTACTACGTACCTACTAACTAACTAACTCTAGGCACTACGTACCTACTAACTAACTAACTAACTCTAGGTACTACGTACCTACTAACTCTCTAACTCTAGGTACTACGTACCTACTAACTCTCTAACTCTAGGTACTACGTACCTACTAACTAACTAACTCTAGGCACTACGTACCTACTAACTAACTAACTATAGGCACTACGTACCTACTAACTAACTAACTAACTCTAGGTACTACGTACCTACTAACTCTCTAACTCTAGGTACTACGTACCTACTAACTCTCTAACTCTAGGTACTACGTACCTACTAACTAACTAACTCTAGGCACTACGTACCTACTAACTAACTAACTATTATTTTTATTTTATTTTTATTTTATTTGTGTGGGAAGGGCGTCTCGCCCTCAATCCCACCCCCCTCAGTCCAAAATTTGGACGACTAAACTCCATTCTAACTCCAATTTAAGGTGCCCCTTCTAGAAGACAGGTAACACCTCTGCCCGCACCTTTTATGGATCTAACTCTTCCATCCCAGTCCAACCTGTTGGACAACTCAGCGACCCAAGGGGTGATTCCTCCAGCAGGCAACTCTCCCGCTGCCCCCCTATAGGTTCTCTAATTCTTCGCTCCGCTCTCCTTGTCAATTCGATAGGTGGTCTTTTCTCCTGTTTTGGTAAATGCTGTCTGTTATTTATGTTTCTGATCTCGTGGTCGTCCCTTGGCGGCAAAGTGCCACCCTTCAACGTGTCACCCGGCGGTATAATGCCGCCCCTGTTCTTCTCCTTAATCTTAGATGCCACCTCTGCTGGCCTCCCCCTTAATATGTGTGCTGGCATTAAAGGCTTCAACGACCCCCGTTCGTCCTTCGGTATACACGATGTCTGCCCATGTAATGCCCCCTCGCACTCTGTCAGTTCCGCGTGCGTACGTAGTACGCCTCCTACTCTCCCGGCTCCTTTGTCCACCATATGTTTATTCATGGGCTTCTCTGCCCCTGGTCTGATCGTCTCACATCGTCTCCCTTTCCATCTTGTATTCTTACTCGGCTTCCCCCTTGTCGGTATGCCTCTCAACCGGACCGGCGTCTCTTCCGGACGCTCCTCTGGACACTCCACCGGACACTTCTCCGGTTTGTCCTCCCGACACTCCACCGTCCGCTCCTCTCCATCTCCATACCGATACTTGCTGGGACCCTTATTCCAACCCATCGTCTCCAGATCTTCTGCATCCATACCATTCTCCTCCGCCCACTCTCTTGGTGTTGCTTCTACTTCTAGCTGTCTACCACTATTGCCCATCTCTGACCTCTCCTCTATCTCGTCGGTTCCTGGCACCATGCATCCTGAACTCTCGGACACATTGAATGGTATATTACTCTTAATTGGGCCTGTCAGTGTCCACCCGAATGGTGTTAATATGGCCACCGGGTCACTCTGCTTGTCTTC
Source organism: Nemertoderma westbladi (assembly GCA_032718475.1). NCBI lineage: Eukaryota > Metazoa > Xenacoelomorpha > Nemertodermatida > Nemertodermatidae > Nemertoderma > Nemertoderma westbladi. The sequence goes on from JAUCBJ010001180.1 coordinate 102,227, forward strand.
GCCGAAGACCGTTTGCATTCTTTCGTGGGCCGTCGGGCAGTCCATTCCTACTATGATGGATACCTTCCTAACGTCCACGTCTGGGATTGAGAAGTCAATGTAGTCCAGGAATTTGTATTGCTCGACCTCGATGTTGGTTGGCCGCCTGGCATTGAAGTTAATTGACTCTATTACTTGGATGGGGTCGATGGTTGCCCCATAATCGCATCCTGGTGCCACTGCTGCAATTGCGCACCGTCCTGTCCTCATCTCTAGGATTTCGTCTTTGCTAGAGATGGTTGTCACCGCCATCCTGCTTGGCCTCGTTCTCAACCCTATTTCTTCGGCTACCCATTCCTCAACTAATGTGAAGGCAGCTCCACTATCAACCAGCATTAGTGTTGTTACTGATCGATTGCCTTCCCCGATCACTCGTACTGGTACTACTCCAAGTAGCACTGTTCCTCTCTTCTTCGCCCCTACTGTGCTCGTTGCCATCGTTTGGCCTCTCCTTTGGCCAAACTTGACCGGCTTCTCTTGGCATTCCCTGGCCTTGTGTCCACTCTTTACACATCGCGAGCAGATTTTATTGCTCGACGCGTAATCTATCTGGTCTTGCCTCGGTAGCGCCTGCCAGTACCTGCAGTTCATGGTTTTATGAAGCGCATTTGCGTGTAACTGGCATTTGCTCTTTGGGTCGTAGCCCTCTTTATACAATGCATTGCGTATCGCAGTTATGTTCGTACCAAAGTCCCTACTATTCTTATTGACTGGGTTTGGCCTACTGGACGTACTGGGATTATGTTTATTCATGTTGTTATTGTTTCCCTGTCCGTCCCTTGATGTTGTCTTATCTTCGTTTGTCTGTGGACTTGCAGTCCCCTGCGTCGCTGCATATGGCAATGATTGCCTGAGTCTCGGTAACGCGTTCGATGTATTGTGCTCTGGTTTGGGCCTGTAGTGATCTGTCTTTGGTCCCTTTCCCAGGCTATCTTCACTATAAACTGGGTCCGTTATTAGTTCGGCCTCGTAATTTAAGAAGTTTGACATTTCTTCTAAACCCGGTTCCGCACCCTTCTTGTCTCGAGTGGAGAAAGCGATCTTCCTCCATTTGTTGCGCAGCCAGCTCGGTAGTGCCTGCGCTATCGTGGTGATGTTATTGGACGCGTTGAGCTCGTATGGCGCGTCTAGCGTCTTCAGCACGATCAGCGCCTTCTCGACTTTGTTAGCAAACGTCTTAATGCTAACGGGGTTATCCTGTAGGCCACCCGATGTTATGCCTCTCAGCGTCTGCCTGATGATTTTGGCCGGGTGCCCGTATTCCCTATCCAGTGCCCGCCATGCTGTCGTGAAGCCGCCCTCTATTCCTTGGTATTGCCTCACGATATCGTATGCTGGGCCTCCCGTGTACACTTGTAGATATTTTAGGCACTCCGCCTGCGTCAAGTTTTTTGTTAGTATTTCGTTACTATACATTCGCCGAAACTGTAAGTATTCTTCCGGCCTGCTCCCATCGAATTTGAACGGTTCCACGGGTGGTAATTCGATCCTCGTTTTCAACGCATCGATCAACGTGGCCATCCCCATTGCCTGCGCTTCTAATGGATTCGACGGGTGCTGTATAGTTTCCCCTGTCTGGTGCGGTTCGTCCGTCCTATTTCTTGATCTTCTCTGACTCGGATATGTCATCGGGGGTAGCGGCCCCCTCCATATGTCTGTATCACACGACCTGTTTTCGTCCAAGGGTTTCGTTGTTCTTGCTACCATCGGGGTATATTGTTGATATTGTGATGGGGGAATGTCACCCTGTCCCCCCCCCACCGGTATGTTTGGGAATGGGGTTGATGTTAATATGTTGGGGCCCATGCACCTATCCGCAATAATTCCCCCTTCCCCTGGGTATATGTTATGTCCCTGCATGCTGTAGTCATACTGCTGTGCTGGTACCGGTATAGGCCTATCAGCTTCTGGCCTACTCGCCGGTATGTATTCCGCGACTTCCGGGTTTAATCCCGTTGTCCGCGCTATCCTATCGCCTACATTGCCTCTCTCAGTATGGCCTACGGTATGTGCAGTAAGACCTACAGTATGCCCTACAGTCTGCATGTGTTGCTCGGGATCGAAGTTTATTCTTCTCGAATAATCCTCCCCGCGGCTACCGTATTCTCGATCGGTAGGTATATTCCGTCGGAAAGTTTCTCTTCGACCCCCCTCTCCACTGTTTTCATCTTCGTACCGGTACATCGCGTACCCCTCTCTCGCCGTGTAATGCGTCTCACCGGATCGCATCCCTCCGGGGCGACGGCAATCTCCCGGAGTCCGACCCCACTGACTCTCCGTTCTCATCTCGACTACCGACGGCTCGCTGTCCATCCTCGCTCTTCTATCGTTTGCGGCGATACTCCTACTACTGTCTTCCTCTCTTCTCCTATCAGTGGAATATTCCCGCTCACGAGATCTCTCGTCGACCTCCCGGTTAAACCCCACTGTTCTTCTTTCCTCCTCTGATCGGGCTCGACGCTCCGTCTGCCCTCCCGCGACGTCAACCTGTCTTTCTCTGCTCGATCGCACGTCGCTGGGGATACTCGCAATCCCCCTATTACTTTCCGTCGCCGGTTGTTGCGGTTTACCTTGTTCGGCCCTCGCATTATCCGCTGACGGCTGTGGGACACTCTCTGCCCCCCCCTTCTCGCCGCTAACTCTCTGTTGTGGGGCCCTCGTAGCCCCCCCCCCCACTCGCTACATCTAACTTCGCTACCTCTTTCCCCGCTATTATATACCTCTCTAGTCGACACATCAACCCTACCACGGTCGGGTCTGTTCACCCCCGCCTCTCCCTCTGCTATTGCGTGGCCTACCAGGCCCTCTACTCCCTCCCTACCAACCACGTGGCCTACCAGGCCCTCTGCTCCCTGTCTACTAACTACGTGGCCTACCAGGCCCTCTGCTCCCTGTCTACTAACTACGTGGCCTACCAGGCCCTCTGCTCCCTGTCCACTAACTACGTGGCCTACCAGGCCCTCTGCTCCCTGTCCACTAACTACGTGGCCTACCAGGCCCTCTGCTCCCTGGTTATGTAGGCCCGACGTGTTTGCATTAATAGCACCTATATTAGAAACGGAATCAATTTGCTCGTTTGAAACAAAACCATTTGCATTATTCTGCGCGACTACGTTATCTGAGTTATTTTGTAAATTCGGGCATGGGTCATTATTTAAATTATTCGAATTATTTTGCGTAATTGCGTTATTTAAATTATTTTGTAGGTCCGAGTTCGGATTATTATTTTGATTATTTGAATTATTTTGCGTAACTACATCAACATTAGGATTATTTTCTACATTAGTATTGGGATTGTTCTGATTTAAATTTAAATTTAAATTACTACCACTAGGCAAAGTATTTCCTGCAATAAAGGTTTGATTAGTGTTATCCCATACGGTATTATTAATATCAACAACGTCTACAGTACCAATATTATTATTACCCCCCCCGCTCGTACGGTCGCACCAGTCTTGAGTCTGTCGTGCGGTCCCTGTCAGTGGGGTATTAATAAATGTTTCTACGGCCCCCGGCTCCCTAAAAATACCCGAGCCAGCCCCGCTTTCAGACGGCGCTTTTCGCACGAGTTGCAACTCGTGCGCCCGTTTAATCTCATCTCCCGCAGACTCACTCTGTTGTCTCTCTATTTTCTTGTTTTCTCCCTCAGTCTCTGCCACTCTTCTCTCACGCTCCCGGGTGTCCCTAATGGCCGACTCTGCAGCACTCTTAATACTCTCCCTTCGTCTCACTTCGCGCTCCTTACGTTCCTTTTCCTCTCTCGCCTCACGCTCCTTGCGTTCCGCCTCACGCTCCTTGCGTTCCCTTTCCTCCCTTGCCTCACGCTCCTTGCGTTCCCCTTCCTCTCTCGCCTCACGCTCCTTGCGTTCCTTTTCCATTCTCGCCTCACGCTCCTTGCGTTCCGCCTCACGCTCCTTGCGTTCCCTTTCCTCCCTTGCCTCACGCTCCTTGCGCCCCCTTTCCTCTCTCGCCTCACGCTCCCTACACTCCCTTTCCTCTATCTCATCATACTCCCTTAGGCTTTTCAAAGCCCTTTCGGCCCTCTCTCCTGTTTCTTTAAGCAATGCCGTTTCCCTTTCTAACCGCACTCTCCCTTCCTCTAGCCGTTCCTTCATTTCTCTATGATCTTTCGCTGCCATGCTGAGACGATATTCGGCACCTATCTCTCTCACCGCTCTTCCTTTCGCGGAGGATGTAACAGACTTATCGGTTACGACGGATTTCCCCCGCCTTCCCGACCTACTGATTTCCCCCCGCTTCCCGGAGCTTTCTCCGACCGACGAGGCCGAATCCTCGGGGTTAACCTCGGATTCGCCCCCTTCGGGTTCCCTCCAGCCTACTGGTTTTAAAAAAAAAAAAACTCTCTTTTACTCCCCGGGCATCGACCAAGTATGGCCCTATGTACACTGACGCTACACTAGGTTCCATACTCCCACACTCCCATAGTTCAAACAGTTCCCCGGCAATCCCGTGTGCTCTCGTTTCGGCTAGTTCTCTTTGCCCAAAACGTATTAGGTAATTTATGTGTCTATCCGACTCACCTAGTCGCTTTCTCAGTCTCACCTCGTCTACCTTCGCCCCTTCCTTCTTGGCGTCCTTTATCATCCTTCGGGTCGCGTTGTAGGCCCGTCGAAGTCGCTCTGATACCCCGACGTCCTCGTCGCCGACCTCTCCTCCGGCCCTCCGGGTTCGACGTCGTACCGGCGGCTCCACCGTCGCCGTTCCGGTGGGCCGTCCGTCGCCCTCGGCCTGTAGCTGGCCGGCGACATCGGTACCAATCTCTCCTCCGTCTCTTCGCGTCCGGCGTCGTACCGTCGGCCCCACCGTCGCCGTTTCGGTGGGCCGCTCGTCGCCCTCGGCCGGTAGCTGGCCGGCGACATCGGCGCGCCGTTCTCCGTCTCGTGTCGACTCGTCTCTTTCTCCCTCGACCTCGTTCTCTCTATCCTCCGGCTCGAGTCCCTCTCCTCTCAACTCGGATTCTGATTCCAGACGGTCCCCCTCATCTTGGACTTCCGGGTCACCCGTTACCGATGGCTCCGGCGTCGTGGGCCTATACCGCCTGGTCGCGGCCTCGCGGATCGTTTGATCTTCGTCCGGGGTCCGCGTCGGTGTCTCGCCCGATTCACTCATCTCGTTTGTGGCTGATGATTCGGCTAGCTAGGTTACAGTTCTTGATGTTCAACTAGGGCGGCAGCTCGGATTTAGTTACTGTGACGGGATCCAGGAGGGATCCCGATTTATCCGATGTGGTATTTAGCCCACACGTCCCCGCCGTGTATAAGAGTGAAATAAAGATAACTGAGTTCTGAAATTCGGTGTATAATAATAGGTTATAGGATATAGATATATTGTGGATTATACGGTAGGCGGGATACGGTAACTAAAGTCCCGTGATCCCCTAACTAAACTAATTGGCTGTACCCTACGCTAGCACTGCTGCACTGAGATAACTGAATCACTGATTAATAGGTTATTGGTTATATTGCACGGTGGCCTTACTGCTACTCAATCGATGCCATTCCCCCCTCTGATTGGTTAATACCCTTGTTGGCGCCCCGTGGAGTATTCCCGTTCACTCCACCTGTTCTCCTTGGGTTAGGGGTTTGGCCCCTGACCCTCTATTGTGTGCTTCCTTCCCACTCTTATTGGGATGGCACGAGTTGGTTAATTGCCCAATCTCGTGGCTCCCAATATTGCTTATCGGCTTACAACTTTATGGGGTGTTGGCGGGATTGAATAAGTTAACAATTATTATTAGTAATTAAAAGTTTCAATTCGATTTGTCTTTCCTTTATCTGGTTGTTCAGTTATTGCATTATTAATAAATAAATGTTTCAAAATATATCTTACGAATAAAACTTGTCGCTAACATTCTCGCTATGGGGGTTTTAAGGGGTGCTGATTACATTTCTGATGTCAGTTTTCACGTTTACATAAATCTAGTCTGTCTGTCTGTCGGTCATATGTTAGTCAGTCTGTCAAAACATAAAAAACAATTCAAATTAACTAACGTTCTCGGTATGGGGGTTTTTAAGGGGTGCTGATTTCATTTCTGATGTCAGTTTTCAGGTTTACATAAATCTAGTCTGTCTGTTTGTCGGTCTTTCTGTCAGTCAGTCAGTCTGTCAAAACTTAAAAAAGAATACAAACTAACTAACATTCTCGTTATGGGAGTTTTAATGGGTGCTGATTTCATTTCAGATGTCAGTTTTCACGTTTAATAAATCTAGTCTGTCTGGCTGTCGGTCTTTCTGTCAGTCAGTCTGTCAAAACTTAAGAAAGTATACTAATTAACCAACATTCCCGCTATGGAGGTTTTAAGGGTTGCTGATTTCATTTCTGATGTCAGTTTACACGTTTACATAAATCTAGTCTGTCAGTCTGTACTACTGTACACCATGTCCCAGAATATAGTGTCGTAATTCAGTGACACGCCCCCCCCCCCCCCCCCCCCTAATTTTTTTACAAATCGTAATGAGATTGCATGGAATTTGAAACAGAGATAGTTTCACCTCCCGACCACTGACTGGATGAGCCAGAATTTTTATTTTTGCTTTCAATCTTTAGCTACATGCGTTAAAAAAAAAGTGTCTCCAGAGATATTACACCAGTTACACCGCAGTAATTCTTCTACCTTGTATAGCTGTTTGTTTGTACCAATGGAAAGCTGGCCCTGCAAGGATTCCAAATATGTAACACAATTTAAATTTCGTTGAAAAAAATATTTCGTTCAAATTTTGCATGGTTATATGCACCTGCGCGAGGCTATTATATTATATTTAATGAATATTGTTTCTTTAATCCAAACCATTTTGGAGCAATAAAACGTACATAATTTACAGTAAAACTAAGAATAAATAGATAAATAAAAATTAATTAAGACTATTAAAACATGTTAAAAATGGTGAGGTAGCCAGGGCGTTTCGAGATGTAAAGGGCCTACTACTACTAGGATCGGCATGCTGCATTGCAGCTGCATTTTTAAGAATGCTGTGCCGGCTTATCGACAAAATTGCACCGCCACAACTCGCTATCACCCATGACATTTGCTAGATCATCCGCATCTTCAAGGCCAGTGTCCTTTAAGATGCGTCTCAAGAAAGTCATGGGCTGTCCACCATGCTTATTCACTCCCTGAGGCTGCCAAAGTAGAAGATTATGCACTGGCTGGTCCTCACGGCGAAAGCAATGTCCTGCAAAGCGGAGGCGATTTTGTTCTACTGTCAAGTTTGGGGGAACCAATGAGACACCTCCAATGTTATATAGTGTCTGGTTGGAGATGTGTGCATTGTACTTGACACAATGAACCCGGCGTAGCATTCTTGTGAATGTGCCATCCAGAGATTTGGTGTCCTCAGAAGTTAGAGCCCAGCATGGACTCCCATAGAGGAGTACTGGAACTACTGCTGCTCTAAATAACCGGACCTTAAGTTTCCGATTAATTCTCGGTGACTTCCAAATCCTGGAAAGCCTATTCAAGGCTGCCCATGCCTTTCCCTTACGTATTCGAAGGTCCTCACCTGACTTCCGGATCCATGATCCCAGGTAACAGAAGTCATCCACATGCTCAGGCATACCATCTTTTGAGCTTATGCTCATCCGATCAGAGACTTGCTGAGGACTTTCAAAGTTAACTGTCAAAATTTTGGTCTTTCTGGAGTTAATAAAAAGACCAACACTAGAAGCAGCATGTTCTAATGAGCTGAGGAGCCGTTGGGCTCCCTCTAGTGATTCTGAGAGTACTCCTAAATCATCAGCAAAGTCTAGATCAGTTAGGTACTTGGCAGGATTTCCTCGACTTCTGGAGCCAGTAGGTGGAGTTATCATCACCCCATCATCATTATGATGATCTAAGGACATGCGTAGAACATAGTCAACAACAATTATGAACAAGAATGGTGCAAGTGTGTCTCCCTGGAGGACGCCCCATAACACTTCAAATGGTTCTGTGTCACCGTCAACAGTAGACACAAATGTTGTCGAACCATCGTATACTGATCTGATTGCTGCAATAATTTCACCAGGAATCCCATATAATGAAAGTATGCTGAACATACGTGAGCGAGAGACGGAATCAAAGGCCTTGAAGAAGTCAACAAAGATAACAGCCAGATGCCTGTCTTTCTTTTTTGATAACTCTTCAATTATCCTTCTAAGTGCCAAAATGGGCTCCATGGTCCCACGACCTTTACGGAACCCATTCTGATTTCCACGGAGCAGTCTCTCAATGGGATCCCTGATGCGATTTAATAGAATTCTATTGTATAGCTTTGCAGCAATCGAGATCAATGAGATTCCCCGAAAAGAACCATAGAGTGTTAGGTTGCCCTTCTTGGGAACTGGCACCAACTTATTTGTTTTCATTTCTTGTGGGACTCTTGTTGTACGGTACATGTCTACTATGATGGGATAGATGAGCTTTAAACACTCAGGTATTTTAAAGACCTCAGGGGGAACACCATCTACTCCATTGGCACGATTGGTCTTAATGCTCTTTGCAGCAGCCTTCACTTCTGCAAATGAGATATCACCAATGGGAATATCTGGGAGTACAGACTCAGACACTTTTACTTCTATAAAGTTATCAGGCAATACCCTGTCATTATTGAGGAGCTTTTCAAAGTGGGCCTTCCAACCATTGAGGCGATCGGCTGGTGATTCAGCCTTAACCTTGGTGGTTGGTTGGCTTTTTCGACCAGCAAGCAAGTTGATCGATCTCCATGCCTGGGATGATTGCCTGCTGTCGTCAGCATCATTGATGGCATCAACCTGTTAGTTTATTAGCTCCTGTAAATTAACAGAGTACTGCCTGTTCAGGGACCTAGATGCAGCCTTAACTGCATTCTTGGCCGCTGTAGTCTGTTTGAGTCGGGAATCTTTCTGCGCCTTGTAGAGGTCATTTCGGCACTTCTGAATTTCAGTCATTCTGAATTTTCTTCATTTCGGTCTTAAAAGGCCAGCGCCTTTTTAAGGATGTTTGGGAGAGAGGGAAGACCTGTGCAGTGGACCGCGTGGTCCAACTCTGTAGCCGCATCCCCACAGAGAAGACAGATGCATGCGGGTGTCGCCTTCCAACACTTTTTATCCCGGCAGAACTTGTGGTGCGACCGAGACACTACTCCGAGATACTCAAATTGAGTACAGCAGTATGTGTGTGCTCTGATTGTCTGCTGTTGTGTTGCAAATACCGGTACTGAATTAGGCCTAATGGCCCCATTTTGAACTCTTTAATTATTGAGATACGCATCCATATTGCCATGATCCTGCCCACTGCCTGAGCCATAAACCACTCTACGCTGACTTTAATCAAGTACTCTGTCAGTCTGTACTCGCCTGATACCAGTAATTCGTGGGACCTCCGGAACTGGGAATTTTCAAATTGTAGTCTGCCAATCAACCTACAATCAGTGACTGACCTACTCTTCTCGACTTCTGTAGGCTGAATCTGTGGAAAAGGCAGAAAGGCCTAGTTATGCCTACGTGGAAAGATGTGGGCGAGGAAATCCTCGCCCGTCTTGACGATCTACAACAGGGCCAGTCTGACATAATAAAAGACGTTCGCGAATCACGATCTGAAATCGTTGCAGTTTGTTCGAGATTGGATAATCTCGAAACCAACAATCGAGTAATTACCGAGACCAATACAACAATACAGAGACAACAGGCGGAACTCCATCACGATAACGAAGAGCTTACCTCTTATCAACGACGCCACAACATACTTGTTCATCACCTTCCAGAGGTGGTCAGCCCCGACGAAGAGCGTCATCAGCTTATCTCAGAAGTGCTATCCCCTCTAAACCTCTCGATTAGTGACGTTGATTTGTACCACAGGTTAGGTAAAACATCGAAGCCGACTGGTCCCTCGGCCACGCATTCGTCTTCTTTAACAAGCGAGCCACCAAAACCTCGTCTATTAATTATTCGGTTCTACGGCCACAGCGCTCGTATAACTGCCTTGGTTAATAAGAAAAAGTTGAAGCGTCCTTTATCGATTACGGAACATCTTACCCCCACGGGCTCGAAATTAATTACCCGCGTGCGCGAATTACATCGGGCTAAGTTAATATTCTCTTACTTCACACGCAATGGATCTGTATTTGTTTGCACCGCGGCGAAATCGATACCAAAGAAGATATGTTCGGATTCTGATGTTGTGGCTATTCGTGCCCTCCAAGTCAGTCCATCCCATATGGTCAATGAAGGGAACAGGAACAGGTAATTTATCTTACTGGTTTTTTTGTTAAATTGGTATGACCCACCAATTTCTTGGGTTTAGCTAACATACTACTATAATGAATGTTCCGAGCTGTATTTCGACGTTGATGCTTTCCCCAAACATTAAAATCTCTACATACTGGTATAAATCTGCATGTCGGTCAGTCCATTTATTTTTCTATTGTAGTCTTACTCATTACTATTAGAGCCTATATAACAGTAACAAGTGAATATGCTGTTAGTCCGGAAAATTTGAAGTTGCATTTTGGTTTATTTTTCTATTATTGGCTAAGTCTTGATTTATTATTATTTCTTTTTTTGATTTATTTTTATTTCTTTACCTTCTGGTAATATAGGCTAGAAGGGCTGCGATATATAATGCCAATACTGTACCATTATGTACTAGGGCCTATATCAGTATATCGGTGATATATTAAACTAATAGGTGTTATACCGTTAGTATGGGCTATAATAGAAGTTTAACCTATGTATTTCTATTTTATATATATATATATTCAGGGTACGATATATTATACTATCACGGTACAATATGTTGTACTATTACGTGTTATACCGTTAGTATGGGCTTTATATAATAGAAGTTTAACCTATGTATTTCTATTTTATATATATATATATTCAGGGTACGATATATTATACTATCACGGTACAATATGTTGTACTATTACGTGTTATACCGTTAGTATGGGCTTTATATAATAGAAGTTTAACCTATGTATTTCTATTTTATATATATATATTCAGGGTACGATATATTATACTATCACGGTACAATATGTTGTACTATTACGTGTTATACCGTTAGTATGGGCTTTATATAATAGAAGTTTAACCTATGTATTTCTATTTTATATATATATATATTCAGGGTACGATATATTATACTATCACGGTACAATATGTTGTACTATTACGTGTTATACCGTTAGTATGGGCTTTATATAATAGAAGTTTAACCTATGTATTTCTATTTTATATATATATATTCAGGGTACGATATATTATACTATCACGGTACAATATGTTGTACTATTACGTGTTATACCGTTAGTATGGGCTTTATATAATAGAAGTTTAACCTATGTATTTCTATTTTATATATATATATTCAGGGTACGATATATTATACTATCACGGTACAATATGTTGTACTATTACGTGTTATACCGTTAGTATGGGCTTTATATAATAGAAGTTTAAACTATGTATTTCTATTTTTTATATATATTCAGGGCACGATATATTATACTAAATACTTTTTATACCGGTGGTTTGGGCTATATATATATATTAGAACCTTATTTAGGACATCAATATGTAATTTGTGTATATAATGCGTATTACGTGTAAAACATTTAATTCTGGTCCACGTTTAGTGTATCATATATGACATGTGTTATACCGGATATATACTATAATAGATTATAGGTAGATACCGGTATATACCACATTGGTTGCTGGGGAATGTAATTTGAATTTTAGCGGCCACTTAAGATAAATATTGCAACATAACACATTGTATAATGCAACAAATTGCGTCAGACACTAATTCTAGTGGTAGTGCGACGACGGCTGTTGGCATTGGGTGCGGTCTTTGTTTTTCAACTTTTCAAAATTCAGATTTAATTATCAACTGCAATCTTTGTAAACAGAAATATCACCGACAATGTGGTTCATTCTTTGAGACTATCGATTTTTCAGACACTACCATTTTATCACACTGGTGCAATTTTTGTTATCATTATCTATTTCCTTTTGGTAGTGTTGAAAATGACGATCTCGATATATTTTCTAATGAAACGGGTGAAGTTAATTGTGAAGACATACAGGCTGCTGGCAACATCTTTAGTGATATTAATCCTGACGATAACTTGAATTGCAATTTGATTCTAGGGGATTACTTTAATGAAACAATATTTGATAACCAATTTTACGGAAATGACAGCAGATCGAATTTTTCATTAATGCATTTAAATTGCAGGAGCTTAAACGCAAATATATGTGCAATAACAAATTTTTTGGAATATATGAATGCCAATTTCGACATTCTGACTTTTTCTGAAACGTTTTTAACTAAAGATAGTGTATTAAATGAAGTTGCCGTTCGTGGTTTTAAGGAACCTTACTGTGATTTTCGAAAATGGGGTAAGAGACTAGCCAGAGGAGGCACGGCTATTTATGCGCGCTCCGATTTAGAAACATCAATACGACCCGACCTTCATTTCAACGGCCCTGAAAATTGCTGGATAGAAGTGGCGAGGCCTCACCCTAATAAGCCCTTAATAATTGGATGTATTTATCGCTCAGACGAAATAGAATTTGATAGTTTTAATAAAGGTTTTAATGATACACTTTCCAAATTGGCCTCAACAAATTACGACGTTGTTATAACCGGTGATTATAATATTGATGTTTCTAAACCAAATAAGCCTCGTACTAGTGAATATATTAATATGAACACCAAAGAGATTAAACGTGGACAAAGACGGGGAAATTATTTCTCTCTCCAATCCAGCTGATATAGCCAACGCCTTTAACAATTTCTTTTCCAACATTGGTCCTCAACTTGCTTCACAATTTGCTTCAAGTTCTCGTTGTCCTACTCGCCATGTAAGACATTCCAAATCCAATTCCTTCGGACTTTCAGAAACATCTCCCGCTGAAATTCATTACATCATTTTACAATTAGATGAGAAGTGCGCCTCCAATGACGATTTTCCGATTTCTTTAGTAAAGCTTGCGGCCCCATTTATATCTACTCATTTATGTAGCTTGATTAATCTCAGTTTACGACTAGGGCATTTTCCTGATTGTCTTAAGTTAGCAAAGGTCATTCCAGCTTATAAGGGTGGTAACCCATTTCTTCCTACAAACTACCGTCCAATCTCCCTCCTCCCTGTTTTCCATAAAATTTTCGAAACAGTTTTATACAACCAGCTTATAGCATACCTTAATAAATTCAATGTAATTTCGCGTAATCAATTCGGCTTCCGGAAAAAATTCACCACATCATATGCAGTAATAAATATAGTGGAGTCAATTCGAAATGCTCTCGATAATCATCAATCCTCTTGTTTAGTATATATAGACCTCCGTAAGGCATTTGATACTCTTGACCACTCCATCCTTATAAAGAAACTTCAGTCATATGGTATACGCGGTACCCCTCTGTCGATTTTCTCAGATTACTTATCCAATCGTAAACAGTTTGTTTCATTAGGTGTTACGTCATCTTTAGTTAATTCAATCACCTGTGGTATCCCGCAAGGTTCGGTACTAGGCCCAATTCTTTTTTTACTTTATATAAATGATCTCCCAAATGCAACCTCTCTCATTGCCACTCTGTTTGCAGACGATACATCTCTCATGTTCCACGATAGTAACATAACCAGATTAACTAATACTATAAATACCGAAAGTAATTTAATTAATGATTGGCTGATAGATAATAAATTAACCTTAAACACCGATAAAACAGAATACTCCATATTTACATTCTCGCAAAATTTCAACTTACCAAGCACAACAATTAATATCAACAACAAACCCATCAGATACACGTCCGCTGCAAAATACTTAGGCATAATTATAGATGATAAACTCACATTTAAGGCGCACATTAAATACATACTTAAAAAAATTTCTAAAACAGGTGGACTGTTCTATAAACTTCGACATATACTTTCTAGAGAGTTACTCCGCATGCTTTTTAATACATTAATTTATCCTTACATTTTCTATGGCTTGATTGTTTGGGGCGGCACTTACAAGTCAAACACAGATCCTTTGAAAATAAAAATCAATAAGATATTGCGTTGTATCACATTTAATCATTCTCAATCCTCATCCTATCCCATCTACCAACAATTACGTATCCTACCTCTAGATCTCCTCTATAAATACCAGGTGCTAATACTCATGTTTGAAGTCCATAATAATCCATCTCACCCTCTAGCTTACCTCTTTACTAAAGCCTCTTCGGTTCACTCATATAATACTCGCTCTGCTTCCTCTGGCCTGTATCATTTACCTCCGGCTCGTTTGGATGTTCGCCATCTTTCATTATCTATGCAAGGGCCACTTTTGTGGAACTCATTATCACAACTTATTAGGGACAGTCGAAACCTGGCGATATTTAAGAAAAAATTAAAATACCACTTACTGCAGATATGATTAAACCATTTCAATTTCAATAGCATACATATATTTTTTCATTATCCTTTTTTCATATACATTCTCCCCAATTGGTTATCAACAACTTGCGTTATATAAATATATTTTCCTTTACATATTTTGCGTCATATATATAGTTTCATACTTTTTTTCTTTACATATACATGGGCATTATTGAAAAGGTGTAACATTTTTAACTTCAAAAAAATGTTTCAATTTTCCGATTTTTTTTTCACAATATTGGTCTGTCGGTAGCTGGTCAATAATGAATCTCTCATAAATTTGTTAATTAGTCGCTGCTCAGTCATTGAACATTTGAACACGTGCTGCTCGAAGACCCCACAACGTGTTAACCTTACTCCACGTTATTCTATATCCTTTATTCCACGTTATATAAAATATATAACATTATGCCAATAATTACGCACAAAGTCTAATGACTTATTTCCAGTGCGGTCCCACAACAACTATACTCCCTAAATGAAACTGGTACTGATTTGGCTTCCATTTTAGGATCCAAGGCAGAGATGAGCCGGGCTAGTCATTGTAAAAAGCATTCGTGTTGAAAAACTTCCCTGCCCCCCCCCCCCCCCCCCCCTTTCCCTTATTGATGGGCTCGAAACCACGACCTCCGTATAATTCACCATCGGTGGTTGGCTGGCCGGTGTTGTTTTGGACGTTTCCTGTGGACGTTGGACTGTTTTAGACGACAGAACATTGTGGTTATGAGTGACAAATACGGTAGAGAATTTGGACCCCTTAAATCAGAATTTTAAGTAAATATAATTATACAAATACGGTTAAAATATACGGTTACTAACACGCTACTGCGCCCTTGACACGTACTGCTAGGTATTGCTGCATAACACCGCGGCAACAAAATCTCTGGAATAAAATACATACCAGATCAGCTAGCGGTATGGTAGCAATTAACATCCTATTCTCTATTTTCATAATCAGAGTCTGGTAGCAGGTGCCGATTACGGGCGTAGATACTAATACCGCATTTGCCCGATCGAGTTGTGAATATAGAAGGAGAGAGCCCCTTTGATGTCAGTTTGTAAGTATTACGCTTATAGGGAGCAACTAGCTTATTCCAGTAGCTAGCGCCCGAAAAATATTATTTTGTTAAAAGTACGGGCTCTTATATTTTTTTTAATATAAGAGGTAGATTAATGTTAACACTAAGGCTCACTCCCTTACTTCGTGGTTTGTCCCACAGTGCATCCACAAATAACAATTTACCACAAACTGACGTAGACGTGATACTGTATTTCTGACGCAAAAGAAACCAAAACTCTAGCAATTCTGTTCTACACAATTTGGTTCAACACTATCTTAACTGGACTACAGGCGAACATACGCCTTGTACATAAATGCTGGTAATTAAAATATGATAGCGAATCAAACATTATCACTGGCTGGTGGACTGGAACGCACATATTGGTATTATCAGCTATTACACACAATGGCCTACAGTATCCTGGACAGGACATGGGATATACTTCTTATTTCAGGGTAAATCTTTTCGACCTACGCGTAGGCCTACGCGTAGCTACGCGTAGCTACGCGTAGCTACGCGTAGTTTGTAACTTCCATTCCTGTCATTTACCGGTAGGGCCAGACTTACTGCCTTTTTAACAACTACGCGTAGGTGTTTTAAAACTACGCGTAGTTATTTTGGAACTACGCGTAGGTATTTTGAAACTACGCGTAGGTGCTACGCGTAGCTACGCGTAGGTGCTACGCGTAGCAGTCCTGATAACAATGATTTTTCATTTCAGGTCCGGTAGGGTTGAGTTGTTAGGCAAGTATCGGTATATGTCAGGTATCTGATTATCAGACAAATGTAATAACAGAATCGGAAACTCATATCTCTACATACAGCACTGGCAGACTGGTAATAAATAATATTCGGCTCTTTCACATACAAACACAGAGGATGAATAAAAAGTAAACTTGAAATTCACGTCTCATGATTCAAGTATCTTTGTTTCCATTGGATTATTTAAATATTGAACAGTAGTAAATAAAGCGACCAGTCTACCGGTGAAGAGGTTAAGCGAAAGCTGATAAATACTGCATATAATCAAATTGTTTGGTCAAATGACAAGTGCAACCAATCATGGTAGACAATTTAGTCTCCCCTTCCCTTGTCAAGGGGTTAACATATTAAATACAGTATATCCTTGCCCTATCGTGAACAAAGGCAATAAAAAGCATAGAGAATCGATAAGAACCATCGGCCTATTTCCTTTGTAACTATTTTTGAACTCTAAACATTAATTATTAACACATTTTACCGCCCGCAACGCATGAAGTGAAGAATATGTAGTTTTCGCGTATTCCTCTATATAGAGTATACAGGTATAGGATACATTACTGTTGAAAGCATTTGATGGTTGTGGGTTGTTTATTGAACATACCGTATTGTGTCTTATTTTAGTACGACTCGCTTGGAATACGTAAGCCTACTAATGATAAACGACGTACTGACGTATAGGCATAGTTATGGGTAGCACCTATGCGTAGGTCGCGTAGGACCTACGCGTAGGTCGAAAAGATTTACCCTTATTTCATAACAATCAGCTATTTTGTGCAACACCAGCCATATGTTCTGTATTGCCTATGTCTGTATTTAATGCTAATGTAGCATTATTTAATCTGAATAGTTCGTTACCTCACCTCACTACCTGCTGGTCAGCCTGTCTGTTCAGTTAATGGTTAGTTATGCAATAACTATTAACACATGAGCAGTCAATGCCACAATTAGTGAGTACCAGCTGACCAATATGCAATACATGGTTACCGGTAGCAGTTCCTGTTATCTATTACCATTACTCTGTTACTTATCCAATGACGTCATTGAATCCATCTCTGAATCAGTAATTATTCGTAATTCAGTAATTCATTACGGTACCTTTGGCAAGCCAACCTCTTTCAGTCTTTACCTCTGTCAGTCTGTACAGCTGTACCTGTCTGTCAGCCTGTCCTGTCTGCTTCCTGCTTGTCAGCCTGTCTCAGTGCAGCAGTGTCTACCGCAGGGGTCAACCGGTGCCTACACCCCCCTACCTGCCTACTGACTGACTGACAGAATGACCTACAGCAGTACAGGCTGACAGGCTACGCTACAGACAGCAATTACTGACTTATGAGCTTACAGCTCAGCTCACCAGCTACAGCTGCTGAGCTGACAGCTGTACAGACAGACAGACATCAGTCCTGCCTGATCCTGAACAGCTGAACGGATAGACTGGGGAATTACTGAATGTGTAGGGCAGTAGCTAGGGGGCCTAGCCTACCGGTAGGCAAAGGCAGGCAGGCAGTACCGGTAGGCTATCCGACCTGACCTGACTGACTGATAGTTGGAACTGCTCTGCTGCTGTCTGGCTGTAGCCTGTCAGCCTGTATGCCGTAGCCTGTCTGGCTGTAGCCTTTCAGCCTTTAGGCCGTAGGCCAGTAGGCGTAGGCTGTTGCGTTTGGCGTTAGCCCGTTAGGCAGTTAGGAGTTAGGTAGGACTAGGACTATGGCTGTCTGGCATCTGGCTGTAATGACTTGGCTGTTACGGACAGACCACAGACGGGACCGGTAACGCCAGATGCCAGACTGTCAGAACAGCAGAACGCACGCACGGTACAGTCTGACAGTACCTACTGCAGTACCGGTACTGCTGTCCAGCAGTCAGTCAGTTAGAGAGTTGTCACTTCCAACTTCTGCCATCTGCACTTGTTAGAACTGTAGAAGGCAGAAGGCTTGACGTGCCGGTAACAGGAACAACAGAACAAGGTCAGCCGGTAGCCAGTAGCCCGTAGCCCTGCCCTACGCCGTAGGCTAGGCCCTACTGCATGCCCTAGGGATAGGCCTATTAATAATTTTTATTTTCTGCGCCGAACACGGCAGCACAGCACACGGCGATGGCGCCAAGTGCAACAAAATCATGCCCCAGCTTGGTGCAAACGCAAAGCTGCGCCAGCAATTCAAAAACAAAAAATCACGCCCAGCGCAGCATCTCTATCTGCTGAGTGCTGATCTGTCTATCCACAATCCACTATCATTCCTGCATTCAGTTAGTACAGTAGGCTGGTAGGACAGTCAGACAGTAGGATCACTGGTCACTTTCGACTTTCTGACTGGAGCTCAGCCA
Organism: Nemertoderma westbladi; assembly: GCA_032718475.1. Taxonomy (NCBI): domain Eukaryota; kingdom Metazoa; phylum Xenacoelomorpha; order Nemertodermatida; family Nemertodermatidae; genus Nemertoderma; species Nemertoderma westbladi. The sequence goes on from JAUCBJ010001180.1 coordinate 120,822, forward strand.
AAAATTGTCCACATATTTACAGACAGAAAGTGTCCGTGCAGCCACTATTTCTGTATTTGTATTTGTCCTTCACAGGCTGCTGATAGGGCAGCAGGGTGCGATTACAGGATTATCTTTCCGGACATATTTTGGCTATAACTCCATGGTCCGACGAATCTGTACAAAAAAATACAAAATAGTACAATATAGTACAAAAGAGTATACAGTATAGGCCTAATAAAGTGCAAAAATAGTACAAAAGAGTGTAAAAATAGTACCCGTACAAAAGAGTGCAAAAATAGTACAAAAGAGTACAAACGAGTTAGAAACGCATACAAAACGTGTATACCAGCCACCAGCCACCAGTGTAGTATACACTACACTACGCTTGTATTCAGAAATATAATTAATTGCAAGCAAATGCAACGGCACCGAAATATGCGCCGCTCCAGTCTGACAGTGTCAATGTTTAGGGTCAAGTATGAAATGATTGACAGACAGACAGAATTTTGATTCATGTAGATTTTGTCTGGCATACAACAGTACAAGTAGAAATAAGGCTACAATTCGTATAATACAATATAATGCAATACATACATGCAGTGGCAGAGTGGGTAGATATAAACTCCTATACCTGAGACTCAAAATTTAGGTTATATGCCTAGTCTTAAAGTTGCCCATATACTGAAGGATAGACTATATGCTACGTTATATGTAAGTAAGTATGTCTTTATCTGTCTATCTGCACTGCAACTTTATTGAGATCTCCCTCGCAATTTTTCGAGCTTGGAACCGTTTTTTGTGTTTTTCGAACACAAAAAGTTAAAACTCAAGTTAAAACTCAATTAAAACAAAAAAATTAAACTCAGGCCTAAGATTGTATTGTCATACTCTCTGACTGCTAGACAGCTAGATCAACCCATCTCTCAATGCGTGCCTCGCCCCACAATCAGACAATGCATTGTTTTATTTTGCACATATGTGCGCCCCTCAACACGATTTGAACTACATTTAGGCCTATATTATAGGCCTATACATGTTCTGCAAGCGTTTCTCACTCGTTTGTACTATTTTTGCACTCTTTTGTACTATTTTTGCACTTTATTTGTCCTCTTTTGTATTCTTTTGTACTATATTGCAGTCAGGCAGTCAGGAACACTGGTCAAAATTTGTCCAAATTACAGCCAGAATGTGTCCGCGGAAAACGCTCTCAGAGTGAAATTTCTCCATAGAAAACAATGCTAAATTTCATTTGAAAACCGGCAGTGAAATTTTAACATTGACATTCTAAAATTTATGACATTAGAATCGCCATAAAATTCTGTATTTAAGTAATTTGAGAATTAGAATCTCATCGTTGGGATAACTACCGGTATCATTAATATTAAAAATAAAAATGGTCCTGTGTTCCTGAACCTGTCACTGTCTTTCTGTCATTGATCGATTGACGATAGGCTACTACGGTCACGGTGGCTCCCCCGGCGCAGTACATCCATTGACATATCTGCGGTCTGCGCCAGCCCTTTCAGCACCTTACCCGGCGTAGCACATTTCTACACCAGCTCCTGCCTCCCGGCGTACCGCTGTACCGGTAAGATGAAATGCTCAGATGCTGCGCCGAACGTGTTCGGCGTCAACCCCATCCATCAGCCCAGTCTGCCAGTGCCAGTAGAGGCCTACCGCAGTTCCTAACTGCCTAAGGCTGTATAGGCCTGCCGCCTACCTTCACCTTCAACCTTACTGCCTCCAGCTAGCCTTACATTGTTCAAGATATATAACATAATCTTAGATTTTCATATTTACTACTAATAATAAATCTGTATATTATTTATAAAATTAATAGCCTAAGAAACTTAAAATAAACTCTCAAGATGGTGAACTTTACTATCGACCAGATCCGAGCGATCATGGACAAGAAGGCGAACATTCGAAACATGTCGGTTATCGCCCACGTGGATCACGGTAAATCTACACTGACGGATTCGCTGGTCAGCAAAGCTGGAATTATAGCCGGCTCCAAAGCTGGAGAGACACGGTTTACAGACACGAGAAAGGATGAACAGGAGCGTTGCATTACTATTAAATCAACCGCCATTTCTTTATATTATGAACTCAATGTTCAGGTTTGTACTGGTACCGTCTGATTGTTTACCAATATAATCTGCTAAAGACAGAAAGAGTGACTGCGGACTGGTTGTGGGTGTGGTGCGAGTACAAGGTAGGCATTCCCAGGGTATTTTGCGGTAATACAGGAATAGTCTGCTAGTTGGGTTGGATTGTATTCTTTTTTGCCTTTCTCCTTCATTTCTTGTACTCCATACTCCTCAAATATGATAACTTATTTACAGGAAGACTATTATGAAATCATGGAGTGAGTCTTCTATAAATCGATTGTTTACCCTTAAATTATTTATCCTCCAGGATCTCGGCTACATTAACCAAGTTGTCGACGGTAACGGTTTCCTTATTAACCTCATCGACTCCCCGGGCCATGTCGACTTCTCCTCGGAAGTCACCGCCGCTCTCAGGGTTACCGACGGTGCCCTGGTGGTGGTGGACTGCGTCAGCGGTGTCTGTGTGCAGACGGAGACGGTTCTCCGACAGGCGATAGCCGAGCGGATTAAACCGGTGCTCTTCCTTAATAAGATGGATCGCGCGTTATTGGAGCTCCAGTTGGGACAGGAGGATTTGTACCAAACCTTCGCGAGGTCAGTACCGGTACCTATCTCATTCGTATAATTTTTATTTTATTTTATTATTATTATTTTTTACTGCTTTACTCTTAATTTTATTACATACCTCTGCAGCCCTTAGGTAAACGGGATTATATTTAATTAACTCTCTGTAATTGAATATTCTATATATTCTAGAATTATCGAATCGACCAATGTAATTATCGCGACTTACTGCGACGATGACGGCCCTATGGGCAGCATCCTGGTCTACCCGGACCGGGGTACCGTGGGTTTCGGCTCCGGGCTCCACGGCTGGGCCTTCACGCTCAAACAATTCGCCGAGATGTACTCGGCCAAGCTGAAGATAGAGACCCCGAAGCTGATGAAGAGATTGTGGGGCGACCAATTCTACAATCCCAAAGAGAAGAAATGGAGCAAAGAGTCAGTGGAAGGATCCACCAGGGGATTCTGCAAGTTTATACTGGATCCTATTTACACGGTTGGTACATTTATACTGGATCCTATTTACACGGTTGGTACATTTATACTGGATCCTATTTACACGGTTGGTACATTTATACTGGATCCTATTTACACGGTTGGTACATTTATACTGGATCCTATTTACACGGTTGGTACATTTATACTGGATCCTATTTACACGGTTGGTACATTTATACTGGATCCTATTTACACGGTTGGTACATTTATACTGGATCCTATTTACACGGTTGGTACATTTATACTGGATCCTATTTACACGGTTGGTACATTTATACTGGATCCTATTTACACTGTTGGTACATTTATACTGGATCCTATTTACACGGTTGGTACATTTATACTGGATCCTATTTACACTGTTGGTACATTTATACTGGATCCTATTTACACGGTTGGTACATTTATACTGGATCCTATTTACACGGTTGGTACATTTATACTGGATCCTATTTACACGTTTGGTACATTTATACTGGATCCTATTTACACGGTTGGTACATTTATACTGGATCCTATTTACACGGTTGGTACATTTATACTGGATCCTATTTACACGGTTGGTACATTTATACTGGATCCTATTTACACGGTTGGTACATTTATACTGGATCCTATTTACACGGTTGGTACATTTATACTGGATCCTATTTACACGGTTGGTACATTTATACTGGATCCTATTTACACGGTTGGTACATTTATACTGGATCCTATTTACACGGTTGGTACATTTATACTGGATCCTATTTACACGGTTGGTACATTTTTACTGGATCCTATTTACACGGTTGGTACATTTATACTGGATCCTATTTAATTTACACGGTTGGTACATTTATAGAGCTCATTACTATTTAACTGCACCTTGTGATAAAAATTCACATTTATAGCATGTTCTCTAGGTATTAATCCTCAGTTGATAATGGAAAGCCTCATAAATTCAAAGTTGCTTCCACAGCTGATGAGTTGTGTTGTCGGGAAAATTCAACTTGGTCTGATAACCTCGGTTCCGGCCGAGCTATAAATGTTCAGTCTTGGCTACAACAAGAATTTTATGGCAAGAATACCTGACGAAAGTTGTATAGGCAACTATACACTTAGGGTCGTTTATTCCCATTCTATTGGAGGAATTAGCCGAGTTAAAGGATCATATCGTACGTGTAATCTGCCAATTTTAAGCTAAGAAGAGGCGGGCTGTGGACAGTGTGATACTACAAATAGATTGGAGAACTATAAGGTCCCCCACCCTGCAGAAATTCGTAGTGCCTATTATTCTAATTTAATTTAATTTAATAAAGATAATCCTAAGGTTAAATACACAAATACACAATACAGTGAAAAACATTGAATAATAATATGCACATACATTAATACCGGTCTAAAAGTTTATGTGTTGGACATGTGCTGGTCATATAGAGACTTGAAGCTGTCGACGGTCGTAGCACTCTTAATCTTGTCAGGTAATGAGTTCCAGTTACTGACACATCTGATACTATAAAACTTGTCGTGAATGTCTAGATGAGCAGGAGGTTTAATGAAATTTAGATCGTGAGAGGCAAGTCGTGTGATACGCTGGCTGATATCCTGCATCAAATTTAACCAATCTCAAGAGAGTATTTCCTTACATCCGAACATGTCCTGGAAAGGTGAGACCGAATCTCCTGGGAAATCCTTTGCTGTCTCAGTCGACACAAACTACCGAGCCCCAGCTGTGTTTGAGAGCCTGATCGGATTTCATAAACAAGAGCTGAAAAACGAAAAGTTAAATGCGATTATAGTGTATAATTACTGATTCGCCTGATTCTGATTCCCCATGGTAACTAAGGGGCCTTCAGGCGGGGTTGGTGGATCATTGAAAGGTACACTGGATGATATTTATTAGAATGAATGTTTCAAGCCCGACACCGACTTTGATACTCTAGTTAATATTTTAAAAACTCGGGATAGGACAAATCAACGGGCACAACTTCTGACATTGAAGGCAGAGGAAAGGTTGATTCCACCTCCAGCTGCTATTATAGGCATTGGCCAATGCCATGAAATGATCTTCGATCGAACTAGTAATCGCATATTGTCCTGAAGACTACTTCATGTGGGCTACGATGTTTCATTCATGGGGAGATCCGCCCGTTGAACTTAATTCCCATTGCAGATATATATTGAGGAAAACTGCTCGATGGAGATGACAGAAGAAGTAGATGAGGTTTCTGACTATGATGCATCATTTATGGGGTTTGATATCCACGAATAGGTGTCTAGGAGGTTAACCACTGTATGGCCCTGAACTAATTTCTCGAGTGTTATGAATAAAACCTAATGTACGGTACCGCTAATAATTAATCTGGTAGGAATATTGTTATAATTGGAACTTGTTAATGGACAACATCTGGATGCAGCAGTTTTGAGTGCAGCAGTAATAATTATATAATTATACGGTACCGGTATTTATAAATTTCCAATTAGGGGGGGGGGGGGGGATTGGCGGTTTTGCAAAAGAGGTTCGCCTAAGAATGTACTATTATTCTATTACATGCAATGAGTCGCCTAAATGTCCACCATATACTGTAACTGGATTACTGGGTATGGACACAATATTACAGGTTGGACAACAGTTTTTGCCGTATAACATTCGCCAGCGGAGTCCTTATGCTCGCTAATTTACTTCACTAAAATCGCCAGCTCAAGATCCTTCTAATGATGTACTTTTCCCTATTTTGGAGTGACAAGAAATTTAAAAAAGTTAACTAACCTTTTGGGCACTTATTTGTGTTTCAACCTTTCAGATGTTTTTTTTGTAATTTATATATTTATTAGTTATTATTAT